>OZ025648.1:936503-1191308 GCA_964019335.1 Diplonema japonicum
GACGAACGCGGTGTGTGTGGTGGCTGCCCACCTCCACGGTGGTGGTCCCTGGGCAACGCGCAGGTGGTGAAGGTTGCGCGGCTGAGAGGCAGCTCGAGAGGAGGAGCAGGGGAACGGTGTTGCGTTGGGCGGCCGAGGGCCGGAGCCGGAGCGCCGTGTTGGATGGCATCCCCTGGGGAAGCCTCCTGCACGCCAGAACGAGGACCGGATCCGGAGACGCCGTTTGATGGTTTTCCTGGGGAAGCTGACCTGAACGCCCGAGCGAAGTGGCCTGAGCGTGGGGAGCACTGTTTGCCGACAGAAAACAAGATTAATGCAAAATGTCCAGAGTGCGCAACAGTGTTTTCCACGTGAGGGGTTCGGTTTCAAAGTGGGTCCTCCAGCCACCAGAGTTGTAGGCTGGGTTCCCGCGGAGAGAGAAGCGGAGCGGAGGCGTCAAGTACGGTGGACCACCTCAAGGGATGTAAGTCCATTGTGTGACACAGTCTCTCGGTGAAGGTCCGACTTCTGGTGGGTAGGCAGGCAGAACCGCATAGGGGTGTAAGGAACACCATTGTGTGACCTGTCGCACACGGGGAAAGCCCAAGGCCGGTGGGTTATCTGCCAACGTGTCCCCCTCCTCTACTTCGCCTCTCACAACCTCTTCCTCCCCGCTGACGATTGACTCCACAGCACTCGCCGGCCTACCTGGTGCGCCCGCGTCATTACGCGATAGGGAGTCTCGTTGGAAAAACATCTTTCGCAGCTGAGAAGGGGGTTTTTTTTTTTAGAAATAGTAACCAGTAATTCTTTTTCCCCCTCCCCCATTGGTTTCCCTTTCTTTTTATTTTCCCTACCAGGCTCCTTTTCTAGTTATGCATTCCTCCCTTCTTTGTGGAAGTTGAGTTCTGAACTTGGCTTTTCCTTTTACATTTCCTTTTCAAATTTATATTTTAGGCTCCCACAGCCCAACAAAACCAGCAGATGGTGGGGTCCCTGTGGCTGGATAAATCAAAATTAGGGATCTCATCGCCGTCCTTTAATATTTGGGGTTGTCTTTATTTGGTGACAGCCGAAGCCTTCGAGGCCCAAGAGCTGCGTGGCGGGGGAATGGGGAAAAAATAAGAAAGGTGGATGTCGGGGGCCCCAGGAAAATATACAAGAGGTCGAGCAAACGAGCAAGAGGTCCCCCCCGATATGGCTCAGTAAGAGAGACTGTTTTTAACCTTCCCTTCCCAATTTTTATGGTTTCAACTTTCTCCGCCCCCCATCCCCCCCGCCTGGTAGTGGAATAATTATTATTATTATTATTATTTGAAAAAAAAGCGTAAGCACGTGTCGTCTAGTGGTTAGGACGCTCGCCCCACACGCGAGAGATCGTCGGTTCAATCCCGACCATGTGTATTTTTTTTCAAATTTTACAAACACAGTATGTTACCCCTCCACCCGAAAAGGACGAATCGTGGTACAACGGAACCAGTGAAACGTACTCTGATCTTGCTAAAGGAGACTAGGGAAGATTGCAAGGCATCATTTTTCTCTTTTTCTTGGCTGAGGCCCTTACCTGTTCACCTGTCAGCTCACTTTTATTTCATTCAAAAGGGTTATAAGAAAAGATGAGCATCCACCGCTCGGCAACGGAAGGAGCCAACCTTTTTGCTCAGGGGAGCGCTAAGGACTGGAACAGAGAGATCGCTGACAGATCGGTATACAAGAAGGAAAAAAAAATGCCAAAAATACATCAATAACAGGGATGGTCGCAGAAGTTGAAGACCGTTGAGGCCGCAAAGGACAAGCACGAAGGGTTGAAAGCGAGGACCAAGGGTAAGAGGGGCGGTGATGGTAGCAAGGGGAACTACTCCACATTCGGTTTCGAAACCGAGGTATGCGTTTCTTTTTTTTTTCTTTTTTTTTTTTTTTTTTTGAGAAAACTGCTAACTTGACCCCTAAGTTCGGAGAATTGCCATTTCCTACAGCTCTTTTTCCCATTATTATATCACAAAAACCAATCCTTTTAAAATGCCTACAACCCAGTCAAGGATTGTTGCTGATGCGGTGTTCTCGGACATGGCTGAGGCGCGAAGAGAGGCCTCGGACTGCTACAAGAGCGGTCGGGTGTAACACTGTGAAAACCACCAGCGAAAAGGTGGTACTTGCCTGCCGCGCTGAAGACTGCGAATGGAGGGTGGTGTTCCGGAATAAAGAAGGGGAGGCACATGTAACACGCCTGGTAGAGCCCCATACCTGCACCCTATCAAACCATGGAAAGAAGGCACCAGTTGGCATTGCTGATTGGTTTGCAAGGATGCTTCAGGACAAGGTGGAGAAATCCTCCGGTTACGGGCCGACCCAGGCGATGACTGACATACGGGTCTTCAGGGAGGCAGGCATTGACTTTCCACTGCTAGGAGGGCCCTGGAAATTACTAGGAGGACTCTTTTCGGATCAGCATCCAGTGCCTATGCGAAGCTCTCCCCATACTTCGATGACCTGAAGGCAATCAACTCTGGCACCTTTTTTGACATCGAGAAGAAGCAAAGGTTTTCTTTTAAATGCTGTAATCTTTTACACGGGAGGACACCTTCGACACAGCCCTAAGAAGTAGCCTTGGTTACTCGGGTTGTATTTTTCTTTTCCTAAACCGTTGCCTATTGTTAAGGAACATGCATGCGCACAACCTTGTTGAGCGTTAATGAAACATAGGGGACCTAATCGGGTTATTTGTGAAACTAAGGGGGGTTTTTTGAGCATTTTGAAAACTAAGGGGTTGACTTTGAGCGATTTCCCGCCGTAGGGGCCTAGTTAGGGCATTTGAAAACCTGAAGGAGCGGACTTTGAACACTTTGGAAACTTAGGGGGCGGGATTTGAGCGTTTTGAAGACTTAGGGGGTGGACTTTGAGCATTTTGGAAACTTAGGGGTCGGAATTTGAGCATTTCCGAAACTTACGGGTCAAGTTAGGACTCTACCCCCCCCTTTCTTTTATAACACAAACACTTTTCGCAGCCCCAGCCCGAATCTACCCAGCGCAGTGCCAGGCCTTACTCGTACAAGCCCGGTGAGAGGAACCCTTTGATGGCTGGGATCATGAAGGTATGCTTAGGAAACGAAATAATAATTCACGCATACAGCCTGAGGACTACCGACCGGGTGTGAAGAAGGTGCTTCCCCCCAAGGAGAAGAAACAGCCGAAGACACACAAGGTCGTGAACACCCAGGCGAGGGATGGCAACCTGAGGTCGAAGACACCTGGCGATGCTTTTGCCATCCTTGCGGGTGCGGGCGAGCCCACCGTTGTGGAGCTGAAGGGAAGGAAGTGCTTCGGAAACTTCAACGCCGAAACCCAGCCCCCCCCGCAGAGGCCCTCGGGCAGGGGTGGTAGGAAAACTCTTGAGCAGACCGACCCCTGGAAATACGAGAAAGTGACGGAGAACGTTCCTGACTACAACACGAAGTTCCACCAGAGGTACAACTGTACCCCTGCGGGAGCAAGGAGGACGCACACTTTCGAGGTTGAGGCAAAAGGCCCCCGTTACCCCAACTACAGGCTGAACCCCCCTTACTCCGTTGAGGCTTAGAAAAAAGCTTCTTTTTCTTTTTTTCTCCGTTTCTTCCTTTAATTTTTCACGTTTTTTTTTTTTTTTTTTTTTTTTTTTTTTTATCTTTTCTGCCGTCCTCCCCACGCTCCCACGACAGTTATTCCACTTCGAAAAAAAAATAGTTTTTCCAAATTCCCCACCTTTTTCTTTTCTCTTTTTTGTACCCATCCCATCTTCCTTTCTTGTCCCCCTCTTTTTTTTTTTTCTGCATCACCAGTGTATCCCCCTTCCCGCTCCCGGCCAGCAGACGGGCTAAATCAGTATGTCCTTTTAAAAAAATAAGAGCGGGTGTCGCCAATTATCGAATCTTTTTTTTCTTCTTCTTTTTCTTCTCTCGTTCACCGCCAGCCTGGCGATGAAGAGAAGAAGAAAAAGGAGAGGGAAAAAAAAAGAATCGATAAGAGTTTGCCCCCTTTTATTCAAAGTTTTCTCAAGAAGGAGAAAAAAAAAAAAGAAAAGGAAAAAAAAAGAGAGAGAGAAACCTGTATCTCGGTGCCTGCCCACCCTCCCCTTCGATTAGGTAAGTAAGCCTTCCCCTCTTTTTTTTTTTTATATCCCCCTTTTCCCCCTGTTCTTATGCCGTTCTTTGTTATTGTTTACCCCTTTGTCTTTTTTTCTTTTTCTTTTTCTCTCTTATGTATTTCATTCCGCAAACAAAAATACAACAAGAAAAAGGGGATAAAATACAATGTTACGGGCGACTTTGAGAAAGCTGGGGGGTGGCGTGGTATGTCCAAAAGAAGACAAAAGAAGATAAATACAAAACCGAACAGCTTCACCCTAACGCAACAAAAAATGGCAGAAAGCCGGGCCAACTAGGACCCTACACCATTGGACAGATGTCATCGTATGAGGCCCTCCTCCTTGTTGCCTCTATGGTAATGTGTCTGATCCCCCTTAACCTCTTCTACGGAAAATTCTATGAACTGAACGAGTCCTCCTGGATCGACAACCACTACAGCCCTGGCTCTCCTTACGAAAGGGAGTGGGAGAAGAAGCACATTTTACCATACAAACACCTCAGGAACTAGGTAAAAAAAAAAAAAAAAAGGATGCAGGGGGGTTTTTTTTTCCCCTTGCTATGTATACTTTTTTTTTTTCTCCTTTTTTTTTCTTCTTTCTGCAGTGTTTTTTTTTTTTTTTTTTTTTTTTTTTTTTTCCTTCTTCCCCGTCCCATCCCCCTTATTCATGTTCATTCCCCCCACCCCACCAGAAAAAGTTTTAAAATAACCCAACAGGAACTCAATAGACTTATTACAAAATGAGAGAGATCGTTTCTATCCAGGGAGGCCAGTGCGGTAACCAGATCGGTTCCAAGTTCTGGGAAGTCGTGTCCGATGAGCACGGTGTGGACCCCACCGGTACCTACCAGGGGGACTCCGACCTCCAGCTCGAGAGGATCAACGTGTACTTCAACGAGGCCACTGGTGGGAGGTACGTGCCCCGTGCCGTCCTCATGGACCTTGAGCCCGGTACCATGGACTCCGTGAGGGCTGGCCCCTACGGCCAGATCTTCCGCCCCGACAACTTCGTGTTCGGGCAGACCGGTGCCGGTAACAACTGGGCCAAGGGTCACTACACCGAGGGTGCTGAGCTCATCGACTCTGTCCTCGACGTGTGCAGGAAGGAGGCTGAGTCGTGTGACTGCCTTCAGGGATTCCAGCTGTCCCACTCCCTTGGTGGTGGTACCGGGTCCGGTATGGGGACCCTCCTCATCTCGAAGCTCCGTGAGGAGTACCCCGACAGGATGATGATCACCTTCTCCGTGATCCCCTCGCCCAAGGTGTCGGACACCGTTGTGGAGCCCTACAACGCGACCCTCTCCATCCACCAGCTTGTGGAGAACGCCGACGAGTGCGTGATGATTGACAACGAGGCCCTGTACGACATCTGCTTCCGTACCCTGAAGCTCACGACCCCCACCTTCGGGGACTTGAACCACCTTGTGTCCGCCGTGATGTCTGGTGTGACCTGCTGCCTTCGTTTCCCTGGTCAGTTGAACGCCGACCTTAGGAAGCTGGCCGTGAACTTGATCCCGTTCCCTAGGCTTCACTTCTTCCTGGTCGGGTTCGCCCCCCTGACCTCGCGTGGCTCGCAGCAGTACCGTGCCCTCACGGTCCCCGAGCTGACGCAGCAGTCGTTCGACGCGAAGAACATGATGTGCGCGTCTGACCCCCGCCACGGGAGGTACCTCACGGCCTGCCAGATGTTCCGTGGTAGGATCTCCACCAAGGAGGTGGACGAGCAGATGCTCAACGTGCAGAACAAGAACTCCAGCTACTTCGTGGAGTGGATCCCCAACAACATCAAGTCGTCCATCTGTGACATCCCCCCCAAGGGTCTGAAGATGTCCACCTGCTTCGTGGGTAACAACACCTGCATCCAGGAGATGTTCAAGAGGGTGTCCGAGCAGTTCACCGCCATGTTCAGGAGGAAGGCTTTCCTCCACTGGTACACTGGTGAGGGCATGGACGAGATGGAGTTCACTGAGGCCGAGTCCAACATGAACGACCTTGTCTCCGAGTACCAGCAGTACCAGGACGCCACCGTCGAGGAGGAGGGCGAGTTCGACGAGGAGGAGGGCGAGGGTGAGCAGTACTAGGTAGCTTTTTGTAGGCTGCGAAGCCGTATCCCTCTCTTATCTTTTTATTCTTCTTCCTCTCCTTCCCTTATCCAACCCTTAAAGAAAAAAAAGAAAAAGAATCAACAGAATCAAAGAAAGGAAAAAGAGCATAGCCATTCTTATTGAACTGCTAAGTCCTTGAAAACTTCTTTATTTCGTTCTTTCTTTCCACGCCCCTCCCACCGTCCCATTCTCCCTTTTTTGTAGAGCCCATTTTTCTCTCTTTTCTTTTTTTCCATTCTTCTTTTCACCCACCCCACCACATTCGCTCCAACCCACGTCCATTTATTTTTGCCCCTACTTTTATTTTTTACAATCCCAACAATCAATCAGGTGAAATATATGTACACAGATGTAGGAGGGAGCGTAGCGGGCAAGGGATATCTACATCCATCCGTGGGCATAGGATTGAGAACTCAGCCTCGACCATTTAGGCCTTATGAAGGTGTGGATGTGGAGTTGGGAAACGCGAAGGTGGAACTGGCCGCAGCGAAGCAGAGAATGAAGTTGAGGGGGTCGTCGGTTTCACCGGTGAAAGTAAGTCGGCAGCCAGAGTTTATTACGAATAAGAATGGGTTTGCTGTAGGGGTGATAAAAAGGGAAATGCGACCGGAACCCAGACGACAGACCATTGAATCGGTTCCACCTTCACGGCCTCTTTCAACACCTTACGACACACGGTCCGCTGTGAAACTGGTCATTCCAGACAGAACAAACAGCCCTCCTCCTTACAACGCATTGGACGACGTGGAAACATTCCCATTAGTGCCGCGAACACCATCGACTTCGTCTCCTCCGTCACAGTACGAACCGGTTCAGACGCCAGCGCTCTGTCTCGGAGAGGAGGTGTGGGTACCCGATGAGGACACTGTGCGGAACCACGCGACACTTATCAACGCATGTAAGTGGTTGGTCAATGCCCCGTTGCTCAGTAAGTTTTGCAACAAAACAGCCGCGATCAGCCACCTTTCTCCTCTTATCGCGACCTGTTACTTTGCAGACAGCGACGAAGAGATCTTTCTGCCTATCACTCTCTTCTCAAAATCCGGCCGGGAACTCGTGGAGCGTCGCGGTGTTCTAAGGAGCAGACGGCCCTACCAAGACCACATTAGCGACACAACAGCATCCACGTCACTCCCCCCCACTCCCCAGTCTCTTCCGCTCACCCCTGTTCCATATAACCCTGTTCCGCATGACGCTGTCCGTTGGGATGAGTTCCCGGGAGAGAATATCATCCCTCTTATTAGCAGCCCACGGCATTGATGAAAAAAAAACAAAGTTGAATGCACCACACACGTCTTTTCCCGCCTTAAGTATATGGGCTCGATTTAAGGAATAATATGTCACCAAGCAAGGCTAACGCGTTCGAACCTTACCGGTTCCACAGTATTTCTTCTTTTTCCTTTCCAAGTGTTGAGTGAGAAAACCACAATAGGATTGATACACTACACTAAAAGAAAGAGGGAACCATGACCTTCAAGGTGTGCTTCACCGGTGCCAACATGGCAGACATCGACGACCAGCTGCACACGCTGCAGGGGACCTGTGGGCCGAAGCCGCCCAAGCTCGCCCCCCCTCCGCCTCCTCCGTCCCTGCACAAAACACACCTGGCACCGACCGCGAAGATGCTTAAAGGCCACCTCGAGTCCATGAAGCACCACTGATCTGAAGGTCCAAAGAAAGCACTCCCCTTTCCTCTTCTATTTATTGAACACTTACCCGATATTATACCCAACAAACACTTTTTTTTTTCTTACTTCTTTTTCTGCTTTTGCTTCTTCTTGAAACCCACTTGAAACCCGACTGTCAGGGGGCGGGGAAGAAAGAAATGATTATTAAGGTAGCAGCAGACAGGGAGCTGCTGCAAGAAGGCGGGTGTGATGTGAAAGAACTCGTGTGGACATTGGGGGCGTCACAGGCATTTCTAGTAGCCGTGCCGGCGTTGAAGAAACAACTAAGGATAGTGACGATAACATCGGGGTTTACCGAGCATGGTTATGACCTTTACACGGTAAGGCACACACAAGAAGGACCTGTACCTGACAGGCTGATTGACATCACGGAGACGCCGGATATGTACGGGATGAGGAGTGGGAGTTGGGTATATGTGAAAAGGCTTCCCGTGTCTATGATGACAGCTGTGCTAACAAAGGAGGTCGTGAAGTGTGGGGAGCCGTTTGAGGTTTTGGTCCGTGCCACAGATTCGCGGAACAACGCTCGCCCGCTCCCGTCAGGCGGCCGTGTTCGCCTGTTCCCAAAGTTACTGAACCCTACCCCTTTGAATTCTTCGACGGAGCTCCTTGGTGATCTGACCCAAGGAACCGGTGATGGGCGGCAGGTTGAGTTCCATTTCTCTGGCCTCCGCATCGAGCACTCCGGGAAGTACATCATCCGAACAGAGCACACCGCTTCCTCCGGGCAGACCCCCGTCGACCCAGGAAGCACCAAGATCCTCACCGTCTCTTCAGAACCCTTCCCCACCATCTCCGTGTGCAGCATTAAGAACATCGGTGTCTACGCGTTTGAATTCCGCTTTGTGTCCTCGCACCACGGTCACTTCTGTTACATGATCTTCAGGAAGGATAACCCCGCGCACAAGGCCATCCGCGTGCAGGACATCAAAAAGCAATCATCGCGAGCCATCGATATCGAGAGGAACAAGGGCGCGATGCTGATGCGGGAGCGCGGGGTCGAGCAAGGCGAAGGATGCAGCGTGGTACCTGGGTGTTTGGGAGCCGGTATCCTAGATGTCATACCCGGGTTGCAAACTGCACAGGTTGTGTTCAAACCCATCATCGACGATACATATGTCGTGCTGGCTATGACAGACAACTGCGCAGGAACAAACCCCAACGAAGAGCTGATCCAGTGTGACGTCTTGGCCACTGAATCACACCCGCTTACCCCGCTCCTTACAAATACTGAGGTTCAAAGCACACCCAGCGGGAAGGGTGGGTTGAAGTTCACCTTCGACGCTTCGGAGGCGGGTAACATCCACTACATCGTCACCTTAGAGAACGTGTACCATCCTGTCGAGGCCGAGGAGGTCATCACCGATGTCAAAAATGGCACGCAAGTGTACGGGATGGTGGCATCGGGTTCGCTCTCCGTCGGACGGGGTCTAGGCCACTCCACCTTCCTTTTCGTTGAAGGATTGGAACCAGGGGTTTTGTATGACTTCTGGTGGGCGGCCGAACCCTTGCAGTACATCGAAGGCGTTCACCGTAAACCACCACCGCAAGGCGCTGTGAAGCTCCTCCCACCACCTGAGAGGCTGGCCGTCGTTGTACCGTACGCCGACCCTCCTCACATAACATCTTTCTCGCTGCTCCCTGTTGATGGTAGGTTAGCCATTCGCGTTCATTTTGAAACGGACTGCCCCGGTACAGTGTACTTCATGTTGGTGACCGCCGGCCGTGGGCATCTTATCACGCCCGCAGTGCTCACATCAATGGTGAGGACAGGGTTGCCTGATGCTAGGCCTGAAGTGATATCTGTGTGCAAATTTGCAGCTTTATCATCAGGACCTCATAGCCTTGTCGTTTCACACCCCGTCCCGAAGGAGCTCACCGGCGCTCAGTTCACGCAAAAGCTCGAGCCCGAAACTGCGTACGAAGGGTTTTTCCTCAGCGACAACACGATGGGGAACAACCCCGGGCTGAAGATATCGCAGGGGTACCCTGTGGTGCTGCCTGAAGTGATTGAACTTGCGGGGGATATGGAAACGGACGAGGAATCCGAAGAGCCTGATAAGCCGGAGTCTGTTCAGGAAGCGATCAAGGCGGTGGAGTTCGAAGTGGAGGAAGAAGAAGCCGCGGACAGCATAATAGGGGGTTATGAAGGGTCTGAAAGACGGCCTGATTTAGAAGCCCTGCAGTCTTTGTTTTCACGCGATGTCCTCCTTGAGGATCACACGGTGCTTCCATACCACGGCGCGGCGGCGTTACAAGACGCTTTTGCAAACTCTGAGATGTCTGCTAAGCTCGACGCAAGGATGCTTCGTGATCAGTTCGTGTACACCCAGCAGCGGGTGCTTGATCTTGAAACCACATTGAGCACCTGCAAACAAACACTGGGCGCAAATCTACAGGAAACCGGATTGTTTGCAAAACGCCTCAAAGACCTGCAGCAGGAGCTCAACGCGAAGAAAGCGTTAAAAAAAGGTTTGGAAAAATGGAAAGCGGAGCACAATGACATGGTGAAGGAACAAGTTCTGGCCGAGAAACGTGAAATTGAAAAGGAGATCGAGCTGGTGCTCGAGGGAAATAGGCAGTGGGAGGAGAGGGTTCAGGAAACAGAAGAATGCAACAAGATCTTGTCGGAGATGATCGAGAAGTTAGAACAGAAGAGGAAGGATTTCATCAAATCGTTGGAAGAGCGGTGTGTGTATCACAAGACGGAGTTGAAGAGGTCGAAGGATCGCATGGATGAGGTGCTTGCTTTGAGGAAAGTGAAGGAAGAGCAGGATTTTGAAATTGCAAAGTTGACCGAGCGAATAGATTTCTTGGTTGTAGATGTCAAACCAGAACAGGAACGGACCAAAGAACACCGAGATGTTCGTGAGCTGGAAGAACCTGAGCCGAGCATCATCACGCGTGCCCTTGTCATCCCGAAGGGCGGCCTCCGCGTCCTCACTACTGTGAACGGTACAGGCCTCCAAGCCCTTCGGTTCCAGCACCATGTCAACGCCGAGGTTGTTAATGTCGGTGGGACAGAGAACGAGCTCCGTGTCACAGGAGAGTCCTCCAACGTCTTACAGTTCATTAAAGAGATCGAAGAAATCTACGAGGAGCTGAAGCGCTCCACCCCCGGCCCCCCTAGAGCCCCCATATTTTAGATACCAGTTATTTGTTTGTATTCCCCCTTTTTAATGGTTTTTTTATTTTTTATTTTTTTATAATAATCGTATTCCTATCCATCTCTCCAAGGACCATGTTCCGCACCACACGATGTCTGTTGGATCAGAAGCTCGGCAAGGAGGTCCGGGTGGCGTTGAAGGCGATGAAAGTCGACATGCGTGTCTCAAGGCAAGAGTTGAAATTGAAATACCGAGATCTTGCAAAGAAATACCACCCTGATTTGAACCAGGGAAACGATGAGATGATGAAGGAGCTGAATAAGGCGTACGGAGTGGTAGACACATACCTGGAAACAAGGGTTTTTGCGAAGGGAAAAACGGACGAAAAAAAACCACGACGGGACGAACAAAGATCGGAGAAGAAGAAAGAGGTGACCTTGGTCGAACAGCTAGCGCGGTGGATGCGCGAAGGGGACACCAACATCCAGAACCCTTTGAAAGAGTTCAACGAGTATGTAACAAAGGCCGACGATCAGAAGCTGCGCGAAGTAATGGGAAGCGAAGAGGACGAGCTGAAATGGGCAGAACAGTTCCAAGCTGAACAGTTGCAAAAAGCACAAAAGAAAAATGAATGGAAGTTCAACTCCAAAAGGTACACCGGTTCGAATCCATTTGACCGACACTCTCCTGACGCTTCCGCAGAACGGTTGAGAAACATCACCTTGTTAGACCCGGACATGTACTGGCAGCAGCCCTTGACACCCC
This sequence comes from Diplonema japonicum, assembly GCA_964019335.1. Lineage (NCBI taxonomy): Eukaryota > Euglenozoa > Diplonemea > Diplonemida > Diplonemidae > Diplonema > Diplonema japonicum. Next base: position 948,267 of record OZ025648.1, read on the forward strand.
CTTCCGCACCACAAGGTAGCTTTCCAACACGGAGCAATCCACACATTGCCCTTGTTAGTGAGAGGCGGAAGGAGAAATTCTTCAACGCAACAGCTTGGAAACTGATTGACGAGGAGAGATCGGCCGCAAAGCGAAGGGCAGCGCTTCGATCTGTGAAGTACTTCAACTACCTGCGTCGTGCGGAGCCTGTCGGGCTCGCTGCGTTGGAGAAGAAAACAGAACTTCTACACGAAGCAGCCGTCCAAAGAGTCTCTCTCCCAGAAGTGTCTGGTGATGTCTCAAGCCATGGCACCCGCGCTCCCTTGAAAATGAGGAAGTCGAAGTCACTAGTGACATTCACATCGCGGGACCACGGAGGCAACCCTGTCACGGTGACAATGAACAAGGCAAAATTTTTAAGCAGCGGTGTTTGAAGTAGTTCATATTTGTTTTCTTCTTTCCCTTTAAACCCTTAAAAAGTGATGTCATATGACCTTTGCAACGGGAACAGTTCATGGCCCAGCCCGCCCTGCCCCGATATGAAAGACGGGCGGCATCTTATACAATGGGCCGCATCGCGGCCTTACCCTTCCACGTGTACTTACACAACAGTGGAGACGATGTCGGTGGTGATGGGGATGCTGAGTATATTGTTCTGGATGATGGTCACGATGCCGCAGCTTTGGGTGAACTACAAAACTAAACAGGCAGAGGGTCTGAGTATATTCTTCTTGCTGCAGTGGTTCGGCGGGGACATCACGAACCTCGCGGGGTGCTTCCTCACAAAGCAGACGGCGTCGCAGACGTTCCTCGCCATGTATTATGTAATGCAGGACATCTGCCTCACCTCGCAGTTCATATATTACACAAGAATTTACAAACGGGAAGACGGCAACGATGAAAGCTCAACGGTCGCTGCCTCCCCGAGCAAACAAACAACTTTAGGCGACCTACGAAGAGGCATCAACAACAACGACGACGATCCAGCCACACCGTCTGTCAAACAGGTCTTCACACGAAGCGGTTCCTACGTCCTCGCATCATCGAAGTCACCACCCGGCGTGGTTTTGAAGGGAGCGTTGGTAATTCTGCTGTGCTCTACGGGAGGGTTGATAACAGCAGGGCTGAATCAAAACCCTGCCAGTGAAGGGCAGTTCACACCGTCTAGAAGACTTCTTCAACAACACGATTCAGACACAGACTCCTCTCCCAGTATGTCGGCAGAGCAGTACTACATTGGGATCGCTATTGGATGGCTTTCAGCTGCTTTGTACTTATGCTCGCGTGTGCCGCAGTTGGTTAAGAATTGGAAACGCGGGTCAACAGATGGATTGTCGCCTGTTATGTTCACAATGGCCGTGTGTGCAAATGTGACGTACTTTTTAGGGATGATTTTGTTGGACTCTTCTGCAGATGCTGTGCAGTGTCATCTGCCGTGGATCGTCGGTTCCCTCGGTACTGTTCAGTTTGACGTTCTGGCTTTGTTCCAGTTTCTCTACTACAACATGAAGAACAAGCAGGGTTGTAAGGGGGAACTGGAGGAAGACACCGACCCAAACAAGGAAGGTAAAATATCCGATATATTCATCCCCGAACCCGAAGAAGAGAAAACACCGATGATTCTGCATCATGAAGCACGTGGACACCCCATCCGAACAGGGTACTACGGGAGGCTCGGAGTTTTTTGAAAAAAAAAAAAAAAAAAAAAAAAAAAAAAAAAAACGTATCAACAACGGATGTATCCGAGAAATAGAATGGGAGGGAGATAAACAAAAGAAGAGAAAAAAAAAAGAAATTGCTACTATGCAGAAAAAAAAAATAATTTTTTCATTTTTTTTTTTCCAAATGTTCTCTGTTCTGTTTTTTTTTTTTTTTTTTTTTTTTTCCCGCTCAGGGGGAAGACATACAATGCAATCTCTTATACAGCACCCTGCCCCCGCGCTGTCCCTTCCCCCCTGAAACTTCTTTCTCCTAGGCTCTATCCAGGAGGTCGCTAATAAAACGTAAGACCCCAGTTCAAGAAACACGCATCATTTCTTTTCATTTACCCCCCCCCCCCCTCCCATCTTATCTATCTCAATGTATTTTTTGCATTCTTTAAAATCCCAAATAATCAAAACTAACAAAATAATACCCCAAAGGTTGGGAGGAGGGAGGCGAGGGAGGGGGGGTTTTTTTTACGAAAAAACCGGCAAAGAAAAAAAGAAAGGGAAAAAAAAAAGAGAGAGCCAAAAAAAAATATATATATCAATGGGGTGCTGCGGGAGCTCAGATGGAAAGCCGCCTGTGGCGAAGCAAGTAGCTCCACCTTCGAAACAGGTAAAGAAACAACCAGTGACAAACGCCAAGGCGACAAAAGCGGTAGATGTACCAGAGAAACCAGAACCTGTGTCGCCTCCCACGAAAAACCCGAAGGAGGAGGCGGTGGTGACACAGCACAACAACAACGAGGCTGACCTCATCAGCAACACTGCGAAGGATACAACGGTGCCTGAGGATCAAGCAGGGCAGCACCCCCGGCGGTCGGTTCCAACGATCCCCCGCCTTGACGTGGGGAAAGCCATGGAGCTGCAGTACAAACAAGCTAAGGAAATGATCGAGGGCGTCGGCGAAGAAGAGGAAGACGAGGAAAGCGGTTCCCTTCCACCGACCCCACATTCTGCTGGAGAAGACATCGACAACAGAGACTGGCAAGCTTCGCCCATTCAAATCCATCGGGACAGTTCTGCTGGCGTGCAAGGACTTAATGAAACGGTCGTTGGCATCAACGACACCACCACAGGAACCGAGGTCCGAGGGGTGGGCGTCCTTTCATCGACAAAGCGTACGAACGCCGACGACCTCGAAGAAGAAGAAGAAGAAGAGGAAGAGGAAGAGGAGGAAGTACAAGAACAAGAAGAACCACCTGCCGTCGAAAGCAACGAACCGACAAAACCTTCAGAGGAACCAGAAGAAATATGCAAGAAAGAAGAAGATGTAAAAGAAGAGAAACCCTTCGAACCGGAAAGCAGCCAACCGCTTGACATAAAGCAGGTCGAGATACCTGAAGAAGAAGGCCCACCATCGCAGAACGAAAAAGAAGAGGAAGAAGAAGAAGAAGAAGAAGAAGAAGAAGAGGAAGAAGACGTCGAAATCGAGCTGTGCGAGGGTGGCATAGGGTACATTGTGGAGAAGAAAGACATAGATCAGGAAGAGGACGATGAAGAAGCCGACTCACCATCAGAACAGGAGTCTGGTCCTCCCAATACCACAGGCATCACTATCCAAGTACAGGAAGAACTGAGCGTATCTTTGGACGTAGACCAAACGCCATCCCCACCGAAGGTAGAAACACCAAGAACCGAATCCCCAAAATCAGAGGAACCCAGTGCCAGCGAGGACGGAGGGGAAGGGGAGTGGTTGGTAAGACCTGGAGAAAGCCCGGGGGCTGCAAAATCACAGGCTGAACTAGCACAGGAACGAGAAATCTTGAAAAAGTACGAAGCGAACATCAAGGAGGCCAGTGATGATGATGACGAGGACGATGATGCTCCACCGGAGCCACTCCCTCCTCCTAAGCCTGTTCTCAACAACACTGCAAGGGGTACAGGATTGTCTAGGTTAACGCAGCTTTCATCCTCGCGAAAGAGCATCGGGAGCACAGCGACCGACGGGGCCTCGCGAGCAAGCACCGCACCAAGCCACATCCAGACAGTCCCATTGGGGGAAGAGAGCACCTTCCTGGTGGGGAAGATACCCTGTATCGACCTGCGGAACACAAGGTTCACAGACCCCGAGAGAGGCATACAGGCCATCAACGATGTTGTTAACCTCCATCCCAACACTGTGAAGCAGTTTCAAATGGGTTTGGACACAGTCGAGGGTGAGGTTATGTGCAAGGCGTTGTCGGCATGTTATAACCTTGAGGTGTTGGACCTGACCGGGTGCCGGTTTGGGTCCCACTCGGGTGTGGAGCAGCTCTGCAAGTTGATCTCGCAAAACCCCGAGCTCAGGGAACTTCAACTGTCGTACTGCGGAGTGGAAGGCGCCGGGTTCGAGGGTTTGGTGAAGCAGGTTTTCAAATCGAAAAAACTGAAATTTTTAGGCCTCCGTGGGAACATGCTGAAACTAGCTGGTGTGGAGGTGATGCACAGATGCATACCTGCTGGGTTCGAATTGGCACATTTGGACCTTTCTGCGACCGGGCTTGATGGCAAGGCGGTTCGAAGTGTTGGAATGTTGGTCCGAAAGCTCAAAAGACTGTGCAAGTTGTCGTTATCTGGGAACGTTTTCGGTGTGGAGGGCTCCGCGGCCTTGTCCTCCTTGTTTCTTTCCACCCCGTCTCTGAGGCTTGTGTGGCTTGAGTCTTGCTCTCTTCACCATGATTCACTCCGCCGTGTCCTTGCCCGTCAGAACACCACAGCCCTTCACAGGCCAGCCCCTTCCGATCTTGCTATTCCTCCCTCCAAACTCACTTTGTGCATCTTTGATAATTTCGCGCCAGAAGACGGTAGTCCCGACCAGGGTGCATCCGCCCCTTCTTTGCCTTCAACGCCGTCCTCTTCGCTTAAGGGCAGGTCTGCGAAGGAAAGGTTGAAGGGTGTTGTCGGGATGTGAGAGAGAACCCCTTTATTTTTTATTTTTATTTTGTTCTTTTAGATAGTTTTTTTTTGTGTGCAGATCCCCCCCCCGTCCCCTTCTTTTTTGAGTAGATTTCCCCACTTATCCCCCTTTTTTTTTTTAGGATTTAGATCCAAACCGTGTGACGGTCGTTACAGCATCACAGCTATCTGCGATGGGGAGGTGGGAAGAAAACCGATGGGGAGGAGAGAGAGAGGAGTTGTAGGGAGTTAATGTTCCTGTTGCCCTTGTGGGTGTTATGGTGCATTCTCCAAAGCAAAAAGAGGTAGGAGAACAGAATAGGAAAAAAAAAAGAAGGGAACCCAGAAAACCTGCGTGTGTGAAAGGGAAAACAAAGTCATAAAACCAATAAAAATTGCCCCCCCCCCCCCCCCCCCTTCCCCCCATTCTTCATTTCTGTTTTGGCTTTTTGTTCCCTCTTCTCCCTTTTCCCCTTTTTTTTCCGTTTCAGCTCAGCGAAGGGCGACAAAGTCCAAAACTTCCGGGGGGGAGGGGGGGGGGGAGTAACATGAATAAAAAATGAGATTCCAAAATCCCGTATTTTCCCTTGTTAAAGGGGAAAAAAATCATTAAGGGTCAACGATTGTCAAAAAGAAAGGATTGTGCAGGGATAATGCAACTTACCATTGAAAAAAAGGGGGAGGGGGGAGGGGCACTATTCTTCATAATTCTCTCAGCAGAAGCTTTATATTTTTTTTGATCGTTTTTACAATTTTTTTTTTGGAAGAAAAAAATCTGCCACCCCCCCCCCCCCCCTTCCCCCTCCTTTTGATCATATTATATCTTGTTCTCTCTCTCATTCTTTTGCTTCACCAATTTAAAAAAAAAAAGGAGGTGGTGGGGGGGAATGCAAACAGACGATGGTTTCAGCGACACGACAAGCCTTCCACCATATTACGTAGAATCGCGAGCTACGTCCGAGTACTATGGGGAGTTGACCGACGAGGACCCCAACCTTGCTGAAACGGTCAAAACCAAGAATGTCTTGGTAAGGCTAGTTCTAATAAGCCTCGACCTACCCTTGGGCAGCTCTGCACAGGGACAGTTCAAACTGTCATACAAAGGCTTCGACCACCATCAGGGCGAAACAACGCTGGAACAGGTCCGGTCTTCAAAGATCGTCTTCCACACCGCAATAAACACAGTTGTGACCAAAGGATGGGACACTACCCTGTCAGACCTCGTTCTGAGTGTATTAGACAGCTCGGGGAGAATGATGGGAGGTGGCTGCATCCCCGTCCCGACACAATACGGGGAAACAAATCGAAAGATCACCGTGAACAGTTTAGGTTGGTCTATCAACTACAAGATCAGTAAGGAACCGGTTGAGATCGACGTCTCCAGGTCCGTAAAACCGCTTTCAAATACCGACACCTTCGAAGTGCCACCTTTACGGAATTCCATGTTTACGTCTACAATGGCGTCTACCAAGGGGGGTGGTGTTGCTGCAGCGTCTGTCGTTGTTGATAATTGGTTTTACGGTAACAAAGCAGCGAATGGAATGCCGATAGGATGCCGGCCTCCTCCGGACCCTGCTACGGAACTTCTTTTGTCGTTTTCTTCGGCGAGTGTGTTGGGGTTTTCCGTGCCGTGTTTCCTTGTTAAGTCCGTGGTCATCGTAAAGCCCTCGGATACCCCCAGCACTTACATTCTCATTGCCGCCCGGACGGGGCATTCTCTCCTCATCACAACGCAAGACCCCCCATCGTCGCTTAGACGATTTGCTTCATTTGCGTCTTCTCACCTTCAAAACTCTGTCCACACCTTCATCGAAGGGGGAAAGCCTGCGGACGACGCGTTCACATTGTTGGTCAAGACCGCCAGCGACTGTACTTACCACCCTGTAGATTTAGAGGGGGATTGAAAGAAAAAAAAAAGATTTTCCCCCTCGTTGTTGTATAAACATATTTTTTTTTTTGTTTCTTTTGAAGAGGGGTAAAAAAAAAAAAAAAAAAAAAAAAAAAAAAAAAAAAAAAAAGGGGAGGGGGAAAGGAGACTAATGCGATGCACACCATACTCCTACAAACCACGAAGCAGCAGCACCAGCAAAAGGTTCGAAGATCGATTGGGTTAGCAACTTACGGAGGTGGGCTGGTGTGCATGGTGCTGATAGCCTACGTATCACTATTCGCTTGGTCTGAAGAAGGGTGGGAGAAGGGAAGGGAGAGAGAGAATAAAAATGCAGCGAAGGTCACTTCGAGATGGCAGGTATACCCCCACCACCACTACCACCACCAACAAATAAAAAGGTAATTCGAAACGAAATCGAGGCAGACCACCCTGGTGGCAGGGGAGAAATGTCGAGTTTTGTGTCGTACGACAATTCTGGTCAAGGACGCATCCCGTCGCTGTTATCAGAATATTTTCACAATTTCTTCGTTGTCGTGGTTGGCCGCCCGCCAAGCACTGATCGGCGAAGAATGGTCTCTTGTGCGACTGGAGCATCTTCAAGAACTTTTGAAACCCTCGATTTGCTCAAAACAGGGCACGATTACCAGCTGCTCACCACCGCTCCAGCATGGGCCAGCGAAGACAGTAAAACTTCCCTGATCACCCTTATAAAGAATTCCAAAACCACTTTTCTAGATTCCACTCTTCTCCCTTCTCAAGACTGGTCCGTCCCCATTTCGGAAATCGCAACTATAAAGCCCTTGAACTTCCCTGCTCTGTACAGAGTAGATTCACTGACCACGCCACAGCCCTTCAACTGCTCTGCCCATCTTGTGGCGTATAACTGCCAAGCGAGGATGGCGATATGTTCTCAAGCGCATTAGTATTTAAAAAATAAAAAAAGGGAAATATAAGAGGGGTTGTGTGGGGGGGGTGTTTTTTTCTTCTTTTTTATTCACATTTTGTTTCCGTTACTCTGTTATTTCTTGGTCAGCAACAGGTGAGTGCAAAAAGAAAAAGGAAAGGAAAAAAAAAAGGGGGTACAAATAGTATAAAAAAAAGAGGAGAGGAGAGACCTGCTAAGTATTTCTTTTTCTTCTTTCTTTTCCTTCCCCCCTCTTTATTTCTTTTTTAAAATCATGTGCGGGCAAAAAAAAAAAAAAAAAAAAAATGCTCTTCTTGACGTCGTCTAGGTGAACGGCAAGTCAAATCAGACGGTGGAGAAAAATCTGACGAGAGCGGAAGGCGTACATATGAGTGCGGCGAGTGCAAAGGAAAGGTAAGTTACAACAACTACGGCACGACAATGGCCCCCTCTGCGGGATCTCGAACCTTTACAGGCGCCCCCCCCTCAGTACAGTAGAAAGGTTTTCTTCACCCATTCTTCTTCTTAAAACATTAAAAGGATTGATACACTACACTAAAAGAAAGAGGGAACCATGACCTTCAAGGTGTGCTTCACCGGTGCCAACATGGCAGACATCGACGACCAGCTGCACACGCTGCAGGGGACCTGTGGGCCGAAGCCGCCCAAGCTCGCCCCCCCTCCGCCTCCTCCGTCCCTGCACAAAACACACCTGGCACCGACCGCGAAGATGCTTAAAGGCCACCTCGAGTCCATGAAGCACCACTAAACGTGTGGGTTAAAAAAAAAAAAAAAAGAAGAAAATCTCAATTACACATTTCCCCCATTTTCCCTTTCCCCTTTTTTTTTTTTTTTTTTTTTTTTCTTATTTATTTCCGAAGTGCGTAAACCCTTCCAAGGCGGGCCACACGATGACGGCTCGGGGAGAGGGTGAAAACAAGAGCGAAGGGAAGGGGGAAGAGGTCAGAGTCACCGCAGCGGGAAAGCTCAAGAACTACGTGCAATTTATCATAAAGGAGCTGACCACGGGGAGGGGGACGGTGACAGTGAGGTCGGCCACCCCGGGGGTGATTGAGAAAGCCATCACAGTGGTGGAGGTGGCGAAGCGACATACAGAACGGGAACTGCAAAGCAAAGCGGAGCTCAGCCCCACGGCACAAGGTGACCCGTGCCTGACAGTGACATTGACCGTGAAATAAAAGAAGTAAAGAAAAAAAAAAAAAAAAAAAGAGAGATTATTAATAAGAGGATCCCATATTATCCCCCTTCTCATACAACAATAAAACAAAAGGCGGAGGGAGGGAGAAGGGGAGGAGGGGGGGCGAGGAAGCCGCATTTTATCAAAGAAAAAAAAAAATGCACCGAAAAGACGAAGTCAGGCACATCAGTGCCTTAGCAGCGCGTGTGGAGAGGGTGGTCATAGGGGTGGCTCTCGGGGCCGCCTTGTTCGCTGTGTACTGTCTGCTGACAGTGATAATGGGTAGGGGTGAGATTTTGTATTATTGTTTATTGAAGTTCGCTGTATCAATAGTGTGTGTGCAAGGGGCGAGGGTGGGGTGGGTGCAGTGCATACTGCCTTGGAGGCGGAGGGGGAAGGCGGAACAAAGGGTTCTCTCGTTGACACACAAAACCCAATCCGAGCCCACCCTTTCCGAAGAACTGCATGTTGAAAAAATCACAGAGCTGCGCACCATAGGGTCCTACTCCGCTGCAGTCAGACAAGCCATCACAGCGCATTCAGAGTACCCCCTGTCCCTCCCAGTCATGGTGTTGCTCTGCAAGTGTGCGAACGACGAAGCGTCCTCTCTTCACAAAGGCCCTGAACAGGAGAAGGCCCTGCGGACCGGGTGTGAGTGTGCCGCCAAGCTCATAAAGCACCACCCAAGCGAGGCAGCGGGTTGGAAGTGGTGGGCCGTCCTCGAAGGCAGGCTGTCAAGCTACAAACCCACGAAAGAGAAGATTGCCAGTGCAATTGACATCAAGGTGCCCCCGCGAAAAAAAAATAAATCACAAAAAAAAAAAATAGACATACGCACTCAAAGCCATTGAACTGGACCCCACAGACCCCGTCCAGCTACACGTAGTAGGTGCTTGGTGCCATGGTGTTGCTAAAATATCGTATGCGGTTTTTATGTGACGAAAAAAAAAAAAAAAAAAAAAAAAAAAAAAGGTGGATTGAACGGAAAGCTGCCGAGGCCATCTTTGGGACACCACCAACCTCGACGGTGGAGGAGGCCCTTACCTACTTGGAACGTGCAGACGCCATCGAAGGCTTCACTGAGAACTCTATGTTGATGGGCGATTGCCTCAAGGAGCTCGGAAAGCCGGAGGAAGCGGATCAGTACTACAAGGCGGCGCTGCAGCAGATCCAAGGGCCGAAGGACGCCGAGTCGGTGCGGAAAAAGATTGTTAAGAGAATGACGAAGAGACCTTAGAAGGAAAAAAAAAATTACTCTCTCTTTCTTGTGATCAAGAAATATTTACCTCTTTTTTTTTCTTGCAAAACGAAAAAAAAAAAGGAAAAAAAAAAAAAAAAAAAAAAAGACAAAAAAATAAATGCCGCTATTCACGACATGCTGTGGCAAGGATGTCCCTACGAAGGAACCGAAGATCTGCGCGGGGTGCGGACAGCGTTCGTACAAAACTACCTTAAAGGCGCCGGGAGAAGGGAGCTTCGTGTGGAATGGTGTGAGCTGGGAACAAGTGGGGAGAACGGAAACCGATGACCCACCTCGAAGGCCAGCGATAATCAAACCTCCCTCCCAAACAGAGGGCCCTCTTCTAGCCGCTGTAACCCCGCTACAAGAACTCACCGAAGAACTGGCTGCAAGATTGAAAAACAGCGAAGAACCACCCCCACCCCCACCTACAGAACCCGCTACACCAGAGGAATCTGAACACGAGGTTTCACAAAGCGAAACCGTTGAGGTTCACGGGCTGACTTCTCATCCACAGTACAACGGCTGCAGGGGGAAGGTTCTCTTCAGGAAGGGGAATGAATGCGTTGTGCAGCTACGTAGCAACACAATTGGCGGAGCACCCTGGAAAGGCTCTTTAGGAGGACGGGGCAGCGTACCCCGGCATGACCGGTGCCTTCCATGGGAACAGCCAGACAGGCACACTACCAGAATGAAGGATTCTTATACCGCCTCTGACCTCCCACCTACCACGAGCCTTTCTATCCCTGGGTCGTTTGAAATGGAAGCCACCTTCTACACCTCCAACCTTCGTGTCGTCAAGTCTGAACCAAGCACCTCGTCCTCGCATCTTGCTTCTGCTCCCATTTCTGTCGCAGGCACGCTCTCTCCAAAAAAAAATACTGATGGGAAAAAACAGTGGTATGAGATATTGATTCCTGTCTAGAATAACAACCCAAAGGGAGTTTAATGGTATCCGAGGACCGGCCCCGGTGGATTCTTGGGAAGGCCGCGAACTTCCATGGGCTAGGTATATTAATTTTTTTTTTTCTGATTTCCACCTCGCAGCCCACCTCGTCGAGGATCGCCGAACACGTCGTTCAGGTCCCCCCGGTCTTCAAAAGCCGAAGGGGGTGAGAGGCCCTTCAATGGGTGTCCGTTGCGATCGACGCATCAGCGGATAACGGAGAAAGAAAGAGAAGAGTGCTACTGGGAGAGAGAGGTACCGGAGAGGGAGAAGAGAAGGGTGGATGTCCTGAGGCAAAGGCTTGCTGCTGTGGAAGCTTCGGCGGTGGGGTGCTTCGGTACCTCGCAGGCAAGCCTAAGCCCAAGCCCTTCAAGAGCGTCGTCTGTGTACCAAGAGACTGTCCCGCCGGGGAGATCGTCGGTGAGCATGGGCAGGTCCCTCCCACGGTATTCTTCGAACCCACCACCACCTCCTTCATCTTCCTCCCCCCCCGCTTCCTCTGCTGACTGTGCCGTGTGCTACGACTCGGTAGACGATGGCGCGCTCGTGGGCATGGCACGACGCTCACAGGACGCCGCACAGCTACCTGGCGGGGACCTTGTATGCGCCGAGATCAGCTCAAAGCTTAAAATGTTTCTCGAAAAATGAATGTTGATACAACCCCTAATGTTTGTGTACTTTTTTTTTTATATTCCATCCTCTTACATTTCTGACACAACATGATCACGCAGCCCTCACTACAGGAAAGAAGGTTAAAGTCACTTGGGCAAGATGGCCAATGTGACAAAGACCTTGACGATGACCGTGAGCTGGTCCGGGCAGGACCTTGGCAGCGACGGCTCAGACACCAAAGATCAAAACCCGTTTATTTTCGCGGGCGGTTTGATCCTGCTGTTCATCTTGCTTGCGGGGATGGCAGCGAGTGTTGACACTCAAGCATTCAAAGGACACTTCAAGAGACCAAAGCCTATCTTGGTAGGGCTGTTCTGCCAATTCGTGTGCCTGCCCCTGTTCGGCTACCTCTCTGTGCTATGGTTCGACGTGAGCCAAGTCGTCTCGATCGCACTGCTCACAACATGCATGTCCCCAGGAGGTGCTTTCTCGAACTGGTTCTGCTCCCTGTTCAACGCAGACCTCGCACTGTCCATTGCAATGACAACCACCTCCACACTTCTAGCACTTGTGGTGCTACCGTTGAATATGTACATATATGTATCGTCGGCTTACGGGTCGTCGGTGGTCCTTGACTGGGCGTCGCTGTTCATTTCGGTGGGCAGTGCTGCAGCGGGTATGATAACAGGAGTGTGGATCGGGTGGAAACACCCCGAGTGGAGACGGAAGTGCAACATCGCGGCATCGTTTGCAGGAATCGCATTGGTGCTGTACGGGGCGTTTACTTCCACAACGGTATTGGGGAGGAGGAAAAAAAAAAAAAAAAAGAAAAAAAAAAAAAGAGCGCGCCATTATGGAACCGTGAAGGTTTGTTCTATCTGCAGGTAGCTCTTCCGTGCCTCATGGGGGTTGCCGCCTCTACGCTGCTGTGTTACGCCGCGAGGCTTGAAGGCCCTACGTCCGTTGCTATCGCTATTGAGTGCGGGTACCAAAACACAGGTATCGCGATGTCAATCGTGCTAGCAACGTTCAAAGGCGACGACCAAGGTGAAGCCTTAGGTGTGCCTTTGTACTACGGTACCATCCAAGCCATTGTTCTGATTATCTACAACCTCTGTATGTGGAAGATGGGACGTACCTACGCACCTATTGATGTTACAGTGCCAAAGATGATTACGACAAACTACCAGCCGGTCGGTGATGAGCCCAATGAGCCGTTTAAAAAGGAAGGTGAGGAGGAGGAAGGGGAGGAAGAAGATGTGCTTAGTTCAGGTTCCCCGCTGGCGGATGAGGCGGCGGGCATTAATGAGGCGCCCAGGCAAGAGAGCAATCCTATGGTACGATGCCTTCTTTCCGGGGAAGAAAAAAACAATCTCCCAAAGGTGCATTCTGCTAGCGACGAACGGCTTTGACCAGAATGTTCTGATGAAGAAAAAAAAAAATGATTCTTTTTCCATTTTTTTTGTGCCCCTCGCCCCCCTCCCTCTCTTCTCTTTGTTTTTGGACTTTTTTTTTTTTTTACGAATTCAAGTGAATTCTTCGGAAAAGGGGAAAAAATATTTTTTCTCTCTTTTTTTTTTGGTTACAAAATGTCAACCGGATAATATAAAGGAAAACACCGTTTACAGGGGGGGGGGGGGGGGGGGGGGACGGCCCAGAGGGGTCGTTTTTTGTCACGTGAATACACTTACCCCCACCCCTCCCCTTTTTTTGGGCTATTTTGGTCAGCGGTTATGGAGACAGTGGCCTGGGCTGTCGGCATCATCGCCGTGCCCATCGGAAGGGGTAAGAATTCTTTGTAAGATTTCGGCGGAAAAGTTTTTTTTTCTTCTCATCGTGAGCGGTGCTTTTCTTATTTGAAGTGCTTTAGAAAGCGGGGGGAGGGAGAGTTTTACTTTATTGTTAATAAAAAAATGGCCATTCTGTGTAAGATTTGAAAGGAAAAAGAAAAAAAAAATCGTTCCGTGAACCCCACCTCCCTGTCATGCTTTGAAGAAGGGGGAAATAAAAAAAAAAGAAAGGGGTGAACAATTCTCTCCCCCCCCCCCCCCCCCCCCCACGCACAATTACCCTTTTTCTTCTGATTTTCTTTTTTTCTCTACCCTTTAGGAACAGGGGCAGAGGGGGAGGGAGTGACTTTGTTCCACCGTCCCGAACGGTATTGGTTACTCAGTGACATGTTGTTCCCGTTGTCTCTTCCTCTCCTAGGCATAGTGGTGAAAAATTTTTTTTCGCATATTTTCGCATTTTCAGAACTGGTCCAAAAAGATATCGCAACACAATTCCGTGTTGAAGAAGGGGGAAAAAAAAAAAAAAAAAAAAAAAAAAAAAGCATTTCGCATCACTACTATGCCTGGGAGGGGACGACTCAGTTTCGAGTGGCATTGTTTCCCCCCGGTGACCAAAGAGGTGAGAACTCATGAAAAGATAAAAGAGCGCCCCGTCCCACCGCTTGTGTGAACGGTTTTTCTTTCTCTTTTCGCATTTTTTCTTTTTTTTTTCAGCCCCCCCCCACCTGCTTCTTAATTATGTTCCTCATTCTTTCCACCTTTGTTTTCTTTGTCCAGATTTTATCGCTATTCGAGAAGAATATTAAAGATGGGAGTTTTTATAGACACAGTCTACTTTTTTTGTTTCTTGAGGGAACAAAAAGATCTTACGAGAGGAAAGGAAAAAAAAAAAAGGAAATTCCATCCGTCAAAACAGTTTTCTAAAAGAAATAACCCATTTTTTTTTTTTTTTGTTTTCATTGTCATAGTCTGCCCTATAGTTTCCCTACTCCCGCCCGTCCGGTTTTCTATGATTTCCTTTTTTTTTTTCCCATTTGATATGGCTAAAAAAAAAGGGGGGGGGGGGGGGGGGAAACGAGGAAACGAACGATAGAACGATATCTCCCACCACCACCCCCTGTCCGGTCATGGCCTCGTCAATGCGAGTCACATTTTTTTTTTTTTTTCTTTCTTTCTTTTTTTTTCCTCGTCCAAAAAAAAAAAAAAAAAAAAGTGGTGACCGGCGGGGGGGAGGGGAGGGGCCGTCGGGTCCCAAAAAAAAAAAAAAAAAAAAAAAAAAAAAAAAAAATGGACCATTCCATATCCATGTCCATGGAGCACATCACCGCCCACGCAGCGAAGTACTTCGACATAGTAAGGAAGCACGACGAGAGGGGTTTACTTTGGCTGGTGTTCGTCACGGGCGATGACTTTCGAGTTAAATCGATGTCGTTCCTGCCCGTAGAGGCCGTGCAACTGTCTCAAAGCAACGTGCTGCTGGGACTATTTGACGAATACAAAAAAGAAACCCAGTTCGTCTGCTGGTACACCTTGGAGAATGAGAGCGGTGTCGCGTTATGCTCAAAAGTAGTGATCGTCGACAGCTGCCCACCACAAGAAGAAAGAGAAGCTACATGTGCGTCAATGGAGTATTCTGAGCTGGTGAAGATGACCTTGCAAATCACTGAAGCCGCCGGTAAGATGTCTGCTGCCATTGATTCCTTAAACCAGCGTCTTGAACAGGTGTCCGAGCGACAGCAGACCATTGATGATGCCATGGTAACGGTTCTCACCGACACCCGTACCGCAATTCTTGAGGAGAAAGTTGCGAGATTGGAGAGGGCGCTGGCGGAGAAGTCCGGGCGTGGCCCGCCGTCTCCTGTTGTGTCCCCCCAGCAGGTTCCGCATTGTACTCGGCATCACGATTCGTCAGCGCTCAACATCAGCAAAATATTTCACACTCCGAGCCCCCCTACCAACCCCCTTCCTGCTGCGCCTTCTTCTACGCTAGATGATATGATATCAAAGTTTGAAGCGAAATTAGCTACCATAACATGAAGTTTGCATTTTTTTTTAATAGATATATGGGGGGAGGGAGGGGGGGATTTTGGAAGGGGGGAAAAAAAGTGCTCGGGCATTATTTTTTTTGTCAGTCTCGGGATTTTTTTTTTCTGTTACAGTAATTATTTATTACTATAGATTATGTTTTTTTTTTTACCCCTTCTTTTTTTTTTTTTTTTTTTTTTTTTTTTTAGAGTTTTCTCCCCTCCCCACTTTCTGACATTAAGCGTGTAGAAAAAAAAAAAGGAAAAAAAAAAAAAACCTAGGAGGAGCGGGGGGTTTCACACACACACTTTTTTATTTTTTAAAATGAAGGCCAAAAGAAAGACTTCGAAGCGAGTGACCACCAAGCAGACGGCGAAGGTATGTGTCCCCCCCCCCCCAGTCTCAAAGAGGGGGAAAAACAAAAGGGAAAAAAAAAAAAAAAAAAAAAAACCTAGGTGACGAAGAAGGTAAGCCGGTTTAAAAGAGAAGCGCGAAGAACGGCCAGAAAAATGAAGTCGCAAGGAATACTTGGATCTAAGCGTATGTTTCCCCCCCCTTTTTTCTTCTTCATTTTTATGCTATACGAGCTCGTCCGGATAAAAATGGGGGGGTTCAAAAATCTTTTCGCTTTGTATTCTTTGATTGCTTAGCTTTATCCTACAGCCATGTACGTAGTAGTGGAAGGCGTTAGCCATCATCTGCTTTCGCAAGACAGACCCATGATTGGAATTGCTTTTTTTGGCATTCCTTATCGCATCCTGTTTGAACGGTACGGTGTACGCAGCGCAAAGCCACATAAGGTTCACTGCACATCACCCTGTACCAGCATCTACTACTTCGCAAACTCTGCATTTGTCCTCCAAAACACCCGGGGAAAAAAAAATACACACACACACACACATATAAATAAAATACAAACCCACTTACAAACCACAGGTAAGGAGAAGGACCCCGCCTTGTCGGTGCCGAACAGCTGGCCAGGAAAGGAACAAATCCTACAAACCGCAGCGCTTGAGCGGGAAGTCGCTCTGCAAGATAAGAAGGCGAAGAAGGAGGCGGCAAAGAAGCTGAGGGAATGGGAGAAGGCCAACCCCGACAAGGCCAAGATCAAGAAAGCAAGGGCGGAGGCGAGGGCCCTGCAGCTCGAGGAAGCAAGGAAGGAGTCCTTGAAGGCCTCGCAGAGCTTCTCAACGCAAATGCACAAGGTCATCCCACGCTGCAACTGCATCATACAGGTCCTCGACGCAAGATGCGCCGCCGGCTCCATCTCCCCTGCCATCGAATCACTGATTGAAGAAACCCAGAAGGACCCCAAGGCAAAGGAGCTCGTTGTTATCTATCTCATCAACAAAATCGACCTTGTGCCGAGGAACTACGCGGAGACCTCTGTAGCATCTTTGAAGGCATCCTTGAAAGACAACGCAGCATTGAAAATCAAGAGAAAGGTTGCTGTTTACTCGACAAAGTTCACCGAGTCACCGGGTATGCTGATGAAGCTTATGCAGACTGACTGGTTGAAGAATGTCTACAAGAAGAAGATTATTGCGGCGGTGGTGGGCTTCCCGAACACGGGGAAGAACAGTTTGATCAGAGACTTGGAGGTGACAGCTAAAACAGTGTCGGTTCACGCTGCGTCGCAGGTTCCAAGAAACTCCGCTTCAAAAATTCCGGGCGCGCAGGATTTGGCGTTGGTGACGTTCCCGAGGGACAGCACAGTGGAGTCACGAGCGGCGGATGGTTTCAACGTGATTTTCAAACAGAACGAAGCAGTTCAAGCAAGGGATGTGGGTGAAAAGGTGGCAATGCATTGCATCCAGAATGCGGCGGTGAAGACAGCAACCTTCTACAAGATCGCGAAGGTGTCAACCCCCGAAGCACTTCTCTCCTCCATTTGCAAAAAGCGTGGGTTGGTCATCGAGGGAGCCCAGGACACCAACAGAGCGTGCGCCATGCTTGCACAAGACATTAGTTCGGGTAAGCTTCTCATCGCTTCCGCGTTGCCGTCTGTTGAAAAAAAGACAAGAACCGAAAGCGTTGCAGAGCTCCTTGACGTTCTTAAGCAATGCGTCCTCCCCGACTCCAAGCTTATCGAAGCCCCCGAAAAATGCTTCGAAATCGTTGATTTCGTCCTCAACAAGGAGGTCACCAAGAAGGAGAGACGAGCGGAGAAGAAGGCTGCACAAAAGGCAGGTATGGAGGTCGACAGTGACTCCGAAGAAGAGTTCGAGGAAATAGAAGAAGAGGAGGAAGACCCCACTACTTACAAGCTGGATGACTCGCAATGGGTGGACGAGGGCAGCAGCGGGGAAGAATTCGAAGAGATGGAAGAGGATGAAGAGTAAAAGACAGTGCATTAAAAAAAAAAAAAAGGTTCCTCCCCCCCCTACCCCAACCCTTTCTTCTTCCCCCGTTGTCATATCATTCCCCATTTTTTTTTCTTTTCTTTTTTTTTTTTCTTTTTTCCATCAGTACCCCGCCCGCTTTCCCTCTTCATTTTTTTTTCTTCTTTTACAATCATTCACCCGCTTTATATAAACCCTCCTTTTTTTTCCGTTTTTTTTTTTTTCCACCCTGCCCTTTCCCTTTTTTTTTTCTTCTTGTTTCGGCAAAAAAAAAAAAAAAAAAAAAAAAGGTACACAAAACACGCAACATGCCAGGCGCACACCCAGGCGAGGGCGCCAAGGGTTACAAAGGGCTTTGCGTCTTCGATATGGATAATACACTAACACGAGATATGCTGTCTAGTGAAAAGGCCTGCCGGGCAAAGGTGGAGAGGACACCAGCGTGGCACATCCCGGAGCAAGGGGTGCTAGCCGCAGAGCAGTACCCGGGACTGTACGCAAAGCAAGCCGTGAAGAGATGTCTCAACGAAGGCTTCGCGGTAGGCGTGGCGACCGCAGCCCCCTGCGTGCCACCCCCTGCACTAGGCGACCCTGGCGGGAGAAAGGCCAGGGAAAGCCTCCAAACAAGAATGGGTTTTTTAAAAGGCATAGGAATGCCATCAACAGTCGTAACAGCACAGAACCAACAAGGCCCCGCCTACCAATGCATTGACGATCTATCGGGGAACGGGACCTCCAAGAAAAGCCAAATGGTTGGGAATTTAATGGGTTTCTACGGAACGAAGCAGGAAAATACCGTGTTTTTCGACGACCAACAAAGATTTCTAAATGAGGTGAATTCCGTGTACCCAAAGGTCACCACACAGCTAGCTTCCTCCAAGGAATGCCATGGCAAGGTCTGCCTCAAAGCATGCGGGCTTCGAAAGTCTGAGTTCGACGTGGGCATCGGCAAGGCACAGCTCCGCTCTGATCCTTCTGCGGCAGATTCTCTCCTCAGCACCACCAAATTCAATCTCGCAGGGAAAGCAGAGAAGGGTTCAAATACCATTGGACGGCGGACAAGCCACACCGTTCCTAAAAAAACTCTCCTACACCACCAGGCCCTTGCCAACCCTGCACAAAGACATGGCTTGGGAGGGAACATGGCCGCACAGCCTCACACACGCTTACACCACCACCACCACCATCTTCATCAGTGAAGAAGGCTGAAAGTGGTTTTTTTTTTTTTTTTTTTTTTTTATTCTCCCCATTTTCAGTTACAGAAAGAAGAATGAGGAGGGAGGAAAGAAGAAATAAGAGAAAAAAAAAAGTGTGCAGAATAAGGGTGTGTTTTTTTTTTTATTTTCTTTCTTCTCCCTTTTTTTTTTTTTTTTTTTTTTTTCCTACCAAATTTACAATCGATTTATGGTTTTTTATTCTTCTTCTTCTTTTTTTTCTTTACTTCCATAGTGTCCAGGGTTAACCGATCACCTTCGGGTTTTGAAACCCGACCCGAGCAATTTTAGATTTTCGATCACAGTCGGGTTAATGATCGGTTTTTTTCTGGCAAAAAATACCAAGACCATGCTCAAATTTTTTTTTTTCAAAAACCCTATTTTGACGATCTGAGCCCATTCCAGCCATTAAAACCCAAAATAGAGCCTTATTTAAGGCCTTAAATGCAGTATTGAAAAAACTGGTTTTCAGACCTGTAATTCTCCTGGGTGCAGGCCGGCTTCGCAACAGTACGCGACAGCCTACCTCTGCAAGACGTGTCTGAGGGGGAATGGCTGTCCTACTCGGCCATAGCCCAAATGGACCACAGCCTTGAGACGAGTACCTCATTCGATATCGAAGCGCGGTGGCTGGCACAGAAAGCTGCTCTCCCTGTTTTGCATGCCAGGGCCTTGTCGCTGCTGTACGCGCAGCCTGTGGTAACAGCCGTGGACGCGGTGTTCTCCTCGATCGACGCCAAGTTCGGAGAGATGCGTCGCGTCCGCCTCACACCAGACGTACGAAGGCAGCTGTTGTTCTTGTACCTGAACCAGGACTCAGTGGTGCTCTGTCTTCGTCTGACAGGCACCACGTTCTCAGGCACGCCGGGTTGCAAGCAGGGAGGTGAGAAATTGTGCGTTCATCGCTGTGTGCGTGCATTCAGTTCTCTGTGGGTGAACACCCTGCCTCAACGGGCACGCTTCCGTGTGTCCCATGGAGCTTTTCAAGGCGCCCCCTTACTTTGTGCGTTGCTACTTCCCGTTCAAGTTTCAATGTTTTTCATTATTGACTTTCGTGCCCAGTTAAAAACTCGCCAAAAACAGGGAGAATGCCGATTTTCGGGAAAATAATCCTTTTCTAAGTTGTTTCGATGCAGGCGTTGTGTACCTGGGAGGTCCGGGAGACGAATAGAAGGGTTATAAGTATGGTTGCATGCTCTCCTCCCGTTCTAATTATTGATTTTTGATTTCGCTCCTATTTAAACAGAAAAAAGAAGAAAACCCGCCAAAAAAAGCGAAAAAACAGCTTTTCGGGAAAATAATCCTTTTCTAAGTCGTTTTGATGCTCCCTGGGGTCGGCTTTGTGTATCTGGGGGGCCCGGGGGACGAATAAAAGCGTTATTATATGCATGGTTGCGTGCTCTCCTCCCGTTTTAATTATTGACTTTTGATTTCGCTCCCAATTAGGATCCTGCCTGAAACAGGGAAGCACCAGCTTTTCGGGAAAATAATCCTTTTCTATGTCATTTTGATGCTCCCTGGGGTCGGCTTTGTGTATCTGGGGGGCCCGGGGGATGAAACGAAGGGTTTTAAGCATGATTGCATGCTCTCCTCCTGTTTTAATTTTTGATTTTCGATTTTTTTTTGTTTTTTCGCTTTTAATTAAAAACCCGTCAAAAAAAGCGAAAAAACAGCTTTTCGAGAAAATAATCCTTTTCTAAGTCGTTTTGATGCTCCCTGGGGCCGGCTTTGTGTATCTGGGGGGCCCGGGATACGAATATAAGGGTTTTAAGCATGGTTGCATGCTCGCCTTTCATTTGACGTCAATTTAAAACCCGATTGTAATTAAAAACCCGCGGGTGATCGGTTAACCCTGGATACTATGTACTTCTCTTTTTTTTTCTTCTTCTTCTTTTTTCAAGACAAAACGGAAGAGGAAAAAAAAAAAAAGAGATATTTAAGGGGGTACCTGCGGGACGCCTGAAAAATCTTAAACTACTTCGGGAAAAAAAAAAAAAAAAAAAAAAAAAAAAAAAAAAAACAGGAAGAAAAAGGACCCCTCCCTTGGGGGGAGAGAAAGAGGGGGAGAGAAAAAAAAATTTAAAAAAAAATGGATTTTTTTATATTGTCGGTTGTGCTGATGATCAACTGGGTGAACGCTACATATCTATTACAGTACTTGGTGCCGAAGTGGGCGGGGGAAGGGGACGGGGAGTGCTGGTGGACATTGGTGCCCTACGCAGGGTGCATGGCGATGGCTTGCTGGTCGTACTACATGACCGTTGTGACTCACCCAGGAAGGGTGCCTGTCGCATGGAGAGAAACTTCGAACCCTCTACAGTTTGATGAGACAACACCTTTGAACGGTGGATCGCACTCTCAGAGGAGGTTTTGCCCAAATTGCTGCCACTGGAAGCCTCCCAGAGCTCATCATTGCTCTACATGTAAAAAGTGTGTTTTAAAGTATGACCACCATTGTCCATGGGTCGGAAATTGCATTGGGTACTACAACCACAAGTACTTCATCCTCCTCATTACGTACCTCCCGGTGTCAAGTTGGATTATTGTAACAACCACCTACCCCTTGGCGGAGAATTGCATCCCTGTGGCCCTCGGCCATTCTTCCTCTTCGTGTGAGCTTTCGGCTGGGTCATTCGCCCTGTTGAACTTCACGGCCGTGTTCTTCCTGTGCTGTCTCAGTTCGATTACGCTGACTGCGTTCTCTCTGCAGCATTATTGGCTGATGCTGCACAACAAGACGACTGTGGAGACGATACAGAAGTTGGAGGAGGTATGGTTTTTTTTTTTTTTTTTTTTTTTTTTTTTTTTTTTTAAATTCCCCACACATTCTTCCTTGACAGGACAACCAATACAACCTTGGGTGGCGGAGTAACTGCGAAGTGGTTTGTGGATCGGATTGGTATGGAAAAAAAAAAAAAAAAAAAAAAAAAAAAACGCAGGTGGGCCTGGCCCTTCCCTGTTCCAGTGAACTCCATTACTGAAGACGGGGGGACGCGGTATAGTGTCAGAAGGACGCCACCCACTCAAGCTTCTTGTTTTCTTGGCATGGCTGTATGAAAGCGAGTAAACGAAATCATTCGCCTCTTCCTCAATTCGACCGAACGCTTTTTTTTTTCCCCCCCTCTTCTCAACTAATTCCCCTTCGTGCAGTTCTCCAAAAATAAGAAATTAGGTGGTATCCTTTAAAAAAAACGGGAGTTGATTTATCTTTTGGAGCCTGCACCGTGTTCTCTATTTCGTTCTTGTGGATCAAGGAAGGTTGCCGTTAGGGAGCAAGAGGGGGGGAGGAAGGAAGCGGGGGTGGAAAAAAAAAAAGAAATGCAAACTTTTCTTTTTTATAATCCGAAAAAAAAAAAAGAAGAACGAAGAAAGAAAGAAGGAAAAAAAAAAAAAAACACACACACACACAACCAAAGAGAGAAAAAAAAAAGAGGGGAAAAACAAAAGCAAAACAAAAAAGAGAGAGGGTCACGGGAAGTGTGCGGTTCCTCCTACACCTCCCCCCCCCTGCTTCTTTTTTTTTTAAATTTTTGTATATCTTTTTTATTTCTTTTGCTCGCTTTTTCACCAAATTTTTATCTACGAGATTTCGTAAAATTTCAAAAAAAAAGAAAACGGGGGGGGGGGAGGAGTAAGTGTACGGCGAAAGTTATTTTCTCCCCCCCCCCCCACGTTCCATCCATTCCCTTCAGTACAGGAACAGGGGGTCATAAAAAAACCCCCATCTCTGCATGTCGGAAACCGATGACCTGCTTCAAGATATTCTAGAAGGCCTCTCTGAGCGAAGCACCGCCGCGACACATACAAGCGTACCGTATAACCATCAACACCAACACCTACAACAGCATCACTCTCAACATGTGTTGCACCCTGGCGGTCCTGGACGGGCGAGAGTCCCTGCCACAACAAAACACCCCGACAACCCATCAATTGCGCAACACGTACCGGGCGGCGTCGTCCGTGACAGGGTCATCAAAACCCCTCAAAGCCCGCCCTCTATGAACGATATAACACGACCCGCTGCAGTTTCAACATTTGTCCCGTTTAACACAGACTTCACAGAACACCAAGCAGTTAGTTATGTCCCAACGGGAAGAGGCCGTGGTAGGCAAGCTCTTCATTACCAACCGTACAACCTACCAGATGCTTCGAACCCTTCACGGCCGCACTTAGGGTACACCGTTGCTCAGAAGTACGCGCACAACGAGAACCCCGACGAGACGCTGATGCGGAAGAAACCCTCGCAAGACGGTACCCGAGACAGATCGCCTATGAAAGGAGTCCCTACCACCCGACCCACTCTACGAGAAGAATGGCACCGGCAACCCGGTCCACGAGATATCGAACCTTCTCTACACCGGACGGGATACGTGGCAACAAAACCGTCATTCGGGCTGAACCCTGTAGTCCCTGACGATCTTAAAGCAACTGCGTACCGTGTCGCGAAGATGAAACAAACAGGTGAATGGGATGTGGCAAGACGGCCCATGGGGCACAGGGGGACACAGGAAGACATCATCGCAAGGAACCAGCAGGCAATGACCGATCTTGTGGACAGCATGCGCATCAGCATGGACCAGGACAGAAGGCTCATCATCGATGCACCTTTCTTCGACCAGAACGAGTCCCTTGAAGAGGAGTACGAGGAGGAACAACTTGACGAGGAATACGACGACTACGACGACTACGACGACCCTCCGCAGGATGACGTTGACTACCACAACGAGATGATGCTGTTTCGTAGAAGGATGGCGGCGTACCGACGGGAGAAGCCGAAGGAGTACCCTCAGTACCTGCAACAGGTGCTGGATGCTGACCTTCCACGAGAGCATCATGAACATTTTCGGCGCGAGATGGCTGAGATCACCGCCAACGGCGGTTTCGTCCCCGAATACAAAAAAAAACGAACACACGGCAAAGCCGACAAACACTCCAAAAAAGACAAGAAAGACAAGAAAAACAAGAAGGAAAAGAAAAAAGAGAAGAAACACAAAAGGACCGACTCTTCCGACAGGGGCAGCACCATTCTGTCCAATATCCGAAAAAGCCTCGGAAGCAACGGTTTCGGGATGGGTGGCCCAACGGACGACGACGGCAAGGAAACCTGCCCGCACCCAGAATGCAAGGAACAATTCGACACTGAGAGAGAAGTAGAGAAACATGTGAAGAACGTACACCCCGGCTTCCATTTTGTTAAGAAGCAAGTAGAAGAAATAGTGGACGGGGTGAAGGAAGACGCCAAGGAGGAGGCGGAGAAAGAACTGAAAGAAAAAAGCCAAGCCGGACTGGGAAAATTGAAGGGGTTGTTCTGAAGACAGAACCCCCCCCCCCCCCCCCCCCCCTCCCTATTATAGATTCTCTTGCCCCATTTTTTAAATTCTTTTCATACCAAAAAAAAATTTTTTTTTCCAGAAAAAAAAAGGAAAACATTCATGGAAGAAGATAGCGCGACGATAACACTCGCCGATGGCGTGCAGATAGAATATCTTATGTCGGAGATACGGGAGGCGGTAGATGCAGCGTGGGAGGACGACGAGGAACTGATTGTGTATGAAGATGCAGAGGCAGCAAAGAGGAAGCTAGCGGCTTTGAACGTTCAAGTAACGCTGGATCAACTGAATAGATCTGCAAAAAGCGGGGACCTGGAGACAGTGAGATTGCTACTGGCCGCAGGGGTGAGGGATAAACCGAACAAGAAGGCGTTCTGGAGGAGCAGCTTAACGTATTCCGCGCAATTTGGTAAGCTCGACGTACTGAGAGAGCTCATGGCTAGCGGTTCAGATTACTACGCGGGGTCTGCACGCGGCCATTCTCCTTTAATGTTTAGTTGCATGCGCGGGGAGATGCCTATTATCATCTATCTTGTCTCCATAGGGATTGACTACAACGCGTCAGACAGCGACGGCTTCACACCATTCCTCCTATCCGTGCAACATGGCCACCTTGAGCCAGCTGCCTTCTTCGTCGGGCTAGGAACCGACATCAAGCACCAAGCCAAGGACGGTACAACCGCCTTGCGAATAGTAAACCAAGATTGCAGGTCCCCGGCGCTGAAACGATATATTAAACAGCTTTTCAAAGAGCAGCGAACGAAGAAGAAATGAAAGGGGGGGGGAGTTTTTTTTTTCTAAAGGGAGGGGGGGAGCACTCACTCCCCCCCCCTCTTTGATCAGGCAAAAGACAGAAAGAAAAAAAAATAAAAAAGTAATTTTTCTTTAAAAAAAAATAACCCCCACTAAAAAAAAACCCCTTTTATTTAGTTCCCATTTTTTTTTTTCTAAAATGTTGTTTTTTTATATTCGCTTACAGGTGTTGGGGACAGGGGGGGAGTTTATTTTTTTTTTCCAAAAAAAAAAAAAAAAAGAAGAAGAAAACCCAGCATAAATGCCATGCACTACAGAGGAGTTGCAGGTTGAGAACAAGCTTTTGTTAAAGCTCACCAAGGCCTCCGAAGAGGAGCTTCGCGTGCTGAAGAGAGAGGTCGAGCGGTGGAAAGGCGAGGCGGCAAGGGCTGCGAAACGGGCACAGAGGGCGTCATGTGGCGTGCAAACAGAGGCGATAGTGGACAAGGCAGAATCACGAAACAAGGAGATGGCAGAAGAACTGCACCTTCTGAGAAAACAGAGCGAAGAGGATTTGAAAGAGCTGAGAAGATTGGGGACCGAGCTGAACGAAGCGGCAAGGGAACGGGACAGCTTCAAAGTTAAATATGAAGACTTGTTCAAAGAATACGCCGGTGCGCAAAAAAATGTCGAGACCGAACGTATGATGGTGCAAAACCTTTCGGAAAAGCTGCAAAAGACCACCAGCGCCCTTACCATCGCTGCAAACTACACCAACGAGCTAGAAACCCAAGATTGGCGAAAGTTTTACGAAACCAGGGTACACCTCTCCGCGCTCCGTCTCTCTGCCTCCCGTGCAGCCACTTCTGGCGTGGTGGCCGTGTTGCTGTCCTCTTTGATATTTTTTGAAAGAAACAACGAAAAAGACGATGAATCTCTTGCAGCAGAACCCCTTGCAACAACCAAACAAAAACACCTGCATCTGGGGAACACCCCGCCTTTCCAGACGATCAAACAGCTGCGAAATAGGTGTTCGTCTTTACACAATACGATTTAAAAAAAAGTTTTTTTTTTTTTATTTATTTATTATTTTTTTTTTTTTAACAGCTGGACTCCCAATTTTTTTTTTAAAAAAGAAAAACCACATTTTTGACACAGGTTGTTGCATACACCACTACCCCCCTTCCCCTCACTTCCCCCTTTTCCCCCCTCCCTTCCCCCCCCGTTTTTTTTCTTTTCTTTCTTCTTAGTCCCTCGGATAAAAAAAAAAAAAAAAAAAAAAAAAAAACTGTCGGTCGAAAAGAGCACGAAACCCATCACCTACAGCAAGATCAGTCAACAGGCGAGCATCGAAAAGTTGGCCGATACATTTCTGACGGACGTTAACGCAGCCGAGAAATATCTGAAGAAAGTTAAGAATATGCAGACTATGTACTACACAGGGGGGTACGGGCACCAGGAGGAGGCCATGTGGGAGCCCATGTACCACCACCACGTTATGAACCCGTACCCTCTTGAGGGTTTTAATGTTGTGGAGCAGCCGACGTCGTCCCTGCCCTCACCTGTGGAAGAGGAGGTTGTTGAGCAAGAGCCAGAGGTTCTCTCGAAGTCGGCAAAGAAGAAGAAGAAGCGGAAGAAGAAGGGTGTCATCAAAGTGGACCACCGTTTCGACCCAAACTACTGGCTCAATGCGCCGCCTGCATCCGAATGCGCAATTATCCCTGTGGATGAGGACCCTTTGCCCATTGAGCTGATTGCATGCATGTGAGAACCTTCAACAATTAAAACTTAAAAAAAAAAAAAAGAAAGACGTTGTTCAGGGGTTTTTTTTTTCATTTCTCCCTCTCATTTCCACTTCTAACCCATCCTTCTTCCTCTCTTCTCATGCCCCCTTTTATTTTTTTTTTGTCTCCCGCTCTCATCTAGTATTTTTCGCTTCTTTGGCTGGAGGAAAAAAAATGGAAAAAAAAAAGGGGGATGGGGAGGGGGATAATAAAATGCTGTGTTTTTTTTTTAAGGGCGGCCCTCCATGAGGGGGTTTGTCCTGCACTTTGAGTTTTTTTTTTTTTTTTTTTTTTTTTGAAAAAGAATGTCATAAAAAACAAAAAAGGAAAGCCTCATTACCGAGATGCCCTACAAGAATGGCTATCATTCATTTTTTTCTTCTTCTTTCTTCAAAGGGTGTTATGTGATGGGCACAGGGTATCTTAAAGCAGTTTCAAAGAAAGGGAACAGAAAAGTTAAGCTTTGTTTATTTCCGCATTCCCCCTTTTTTCAAACTTTTTTTATTTTATTTATT
Source organism: Diplonema japonicum (assembly GCA_964019335.1). Classification (NCBI taxonomy): domain Eukaryota; phylum Euglenozoa; class Diplonemea; order Diplonemida; family Diplonemidae; genus Diplonema; species Diplonema japonicum. The sequence goes on from OZ025648.1 coordinate 975,349, forward strand.
TCCCCGAAAAATGGGACAGGGTGAATGAAGCTTTTCTTTTCTCCTTTTTTTTAAAAAAAATTATTCTTTTAAGGCGAAAAAAAATACCTTCCCTCCTCGAAAAGGGGAAAAAGAAAAGGGGAAAAAAAAAAGATTACTTTTCTCTCTTTTACCTCCTTTGGAGTGAATGTGAACTTGCAAATTCTTGGTAATTAACGCTCTTCCAAAAAAAAAAAAAAAAAAGTAACACGTAAAAAAAGCTTTTTTTTTATATCCCCCTGGCAAATTTCCTACTTAGAGCAAAATTTTACTACTGAACTATATTACCTCGAATTCGGCTTGTAGACCGTTCCATCCCTTTGATTTCTTTTTTTTTCGAAAACTAATAAAAAAAAGAAATGCTTCTAGGAAGAAGGAAAAAAGAAAGAAAAAAAAAGAAAAAAAAAGAGGTTCCTCGAATTTGTATCGACACTTTTTTTTTAAAAAAAAAAAAGAAGGAAAAAAAAAAAAAAAACCAGCTTAATTATTCTCCCCTCCTCCTCTCCCCCCTCCCTTTTTTTTTTCTCCAGTCATATTTCCTTCAAAAAAAAAAATCGATAACAAAAAAATATCCTTTTTTTTTTAAATTCTTGTAGCATGTAATAAATCGATTAAGGGGGGAGGGAGAACCGGGGGAAGAAGAAAAAAAAAAAAGAGAGAAAACAAATGGGGACCTGTCCATTCAGCACCAGCACACCTTATGGGGAGCGAGGTGGCCAGCCAGTGGATGAGTTGATTGTTTACCCACATGTAGGGAGGAAACGAGCCCGAAGAAGAAGTATAAAGGTAGAGGTCTGCAAATCGGTGGGAACAGATTTGGGAGTACTCGGCGAAACGGTGTATGTCACAAGGCATATATCAAGAGATCTACACATTTATGGGTGCGTGGTGCTTCTGGAGCCTACTCACGAAGATTTGGTGTCCTTGCAGCACAGGTACCCGTATTTGAAAGTACAGGTGGCCACCTGTGGTGATCTCCTCCTCACGCTCAAGGGACTTTGCAAGAAGTCTTCTATCAGATTCGCAGTCTTTGGGGACCCCCTGCCTTCACGGCACGTTACAGCTTTGCTTTCACACCTAACCCCTGCTTCCCCTACAGTGCAAGACCTTTCTGCAGACGTTCTGTGCCTGTCCCTCCCGTATCTCCTTGAACTCTCGTCCCCCCCACGAGGGTTGGTCACTCTTCCTGTAACCGATTCTCTGCCGTCCTTACTCTCCGTCAGCCCTACACCGGTCCATGTTGTTGGTTGACATTTTTTTTTTTTTTTTCTTTTTTTTTTTTTTTTTTTTAACATCCACCCCCATCAAAAAAAAAAGTAGGTTTCTTTTGCAAAGCACACAATTTCAGAGTGAGGATTCCCTTGTATCTAACCTCTTTTTGCTTTTTTCTTTTTTTTTTTTTTTATTCCTCCGTTTCTGAATTTTTGGATGTTGCGCTCTTAACGGGCATTGCTTTGGCTTACTTGATGGGCGAAAAAAAAAGAAAGAAAAAGAGAAAAAAAAAAAAAAGAAAGGAAAGAAAAAGGGGGAGTGCTTCACTTATTACCCCCCAAAAAAAATTTAAACATTCACTAATACCCAAAAAAATGGATTAATTGTTATTGCAAAAAAAAAAAAAAAAAAAAAAAAAAAAAAAAAAAAAAAAAAAAAAAAAAAGAAATCCTGTCACAATGACATTTTTTTTTAAAGTGAATTTTGTACTTTTTTTGCGTATTAAGTGAATTGCCCCCCAAAAAAAAAACAAATTAGGATTTCCGTTGTGTCCAGGCTTTTTGCAACGGGACTGCAATTTCACCTCCGACTACCATCCTTCAAGAGGCTGTTGTCAATGTGGGATTGTTTTACTTTGAGCTCCCCCTCCCCTCTAACCTACCGGGACGCTAGTAGGAGCTATTGAAGAGTCACGAGCTGCTAGCTGTCGAAGACTGAGAGGGTAAAAAAAAAAAAAAAGACTTTCGCAGCTTTTTAAAAAAAAAAAAAAAAAAAAAAAAAAAAAAAAAACAGTCATAAAGAATTATTATTATTATTATTATTATTATTATTATTATTATTATTATTATTATTATTATTATTATTATTATTATTATTATTATTATTTTTGCAAACTAGGGCGGCTGGACTTTCAGGCTAACACAATAAAAAGAAGAAGGAAAAAGAAAACCTTTTTGTTGTTGTTGCAAAGACTTTGCTTCTGCAGAGATTCCCCTCCTCTACACCTTTTTTCTTCCCCCTTCCCCCCCCCCCCCCCCCTTCTTTGCAAGCTTCTTTGGGGGGGCTTCGAATTTTTTCTTTTTAACCCAAGGGACCGGTGCCCCATTGTGCATTTCTTTTGCACATCTTATGGCTTTTGTTTTACACCATGGGCGAAGCGCTTCTGAAGATGGACCAACGCCAAATCTCTGGATAAGGGGTGCTACCTCTTGGATGCTGCCCTATAACTGAAGTCTGGGTTCCAGAATTTCGTCCTTATGGGGTAATTGAAATGAATAAAAGAAAGAAAGAAAGAAGGAAAGAAAGTATATATGATGCTTTTTTTTTTTTATCTTATATCAATAGTTGAGCACTCTTGCAAAAAGATGCAGGCGGTTTGGTATTTCCCTAGCTGCGAGCGTGCCGTAGCTTACTCTTCTTTTTGCCCAATTCTATGGGCCTAGCGCATAATGGGATGTATAGGTATTTTATTTTTATCCAGGGGGGTTATTTCTTAAAGGGATCTCACCCGCTTGCAAAATTTTCAAAAAAAAAAAAGACCTCAAACGAAAAAAAAAGAGAATTCCAAAATAAGAATAAGGGGGGAAATACTGAAGAAAGGGTACCTGGAAAAAAAGAAAAAAAAAAAGGAAAAAAAAAATCCCCCTTGAATAGAACCGGGGGGGTTTTTTTTTCTTTTGACACGCCCCCCGGTAAGGTGGGGATAGACCGGCGATCGCCGGCTAAGCAATCTTTTTGAAAACGTCGCCTGTCTACGTAGATCGGCGAATTTCTAGTACCTGCGGTAGGCCATAAGGGGGCAGGGGTTGCCCCTTAGTGAGGAATTTTTCTCTTTTTATTAATCAAGGGGTGAGTGGTTTTAGTCCGCATTGCATTGCCTGCACCCACTGAATAATAAACTGCAGAAGAGTTCCCTCTCATTCGGTTCTGTGAACGGGCTGCTTGATGGAGCAATCATGAAGCTCGCTGAATCGGCAGCTCATGTCGAGAACCCCCCATGGACGAACTTTTGCGTGTCCCACGGAGTCCAACTCAGTTCCACGGCATGTACCACGAATAAGGCTCAGGCCCGAAATCGAAACAGCTAAGCAGTTGGTCGAGCCGTTGCTTCACCACTTAGGCAATCAGTTCTCCATAGAACTTGGCAAAGAGGCAAAGGATAAAGTGTGGAAGAGGGTGCAGCAGCTGAAGCCAGATAACTGGGTTAAGGCCGTGCGAGAAGACATCAGTCTAGTGGTGGCTGAGCTTTTCAAGCTCAAGACAAGTTCTTCTCCCATCAACCACGACACCATCAGGGAGACTCTAGAGGGCTCTTTAAGCCCTGCATCGATAGAGTTCTTCTTGCTGCTATCCGCAATTCCCTGCTCTACAGCAGCGGTCGAACGCAGTTTCAAGCTGCTCCTCGTGTTCACAAGGCTCGGGACATCAATTAAACCTGAGAAACTGAACCGTCTATTGGTGATAAGCACTGAGGGGGCAGATGTTCCGAGTGAAGACTTCATCAGTTGCGTCATAAGACGGTTTCATGATATGCCGACAAGCAGACGGCATGTGAACCTTACTGAGGCTGAGTTTCTGGAGTAGCACAAACGTTCAGGGAGAGGAAAAAAAAAAGTGTTCAAGCCAACGAGAGGCCCAATTAACGTTCACCCCTATTTTTATTTTTTTTTGAAAAAAAGGGTCAAAAAATCGACCAAAAAGCACCGCAGGTCTATCGAAAAAAACCCATTTTGAAGTATGACAATTCTTTTTCTTTTTTCCTTTTTATACACCCTCCTCCTCCTCCTTTTTCTCCTCCTCCCGGATTTCTTTTTTAAAAGAACTTTTCCGCGTGTATTCAAAAAAGAAAGAAAATAAAAAAAGGAAGAGAATGCTTGCCAGCAATGTGTGGGAAGATGAGATAAAAAGGCTCAAGGCTAGTTTAGAGGCGAAGGACAAGGAGCTGCTGCACGCACATGGCCAGATAGAGCTAGAGAGGTCGCGCGCAAACCGTATCAGAGGAGAGGTCTCTGATATTATTGGAAAAAAACTACGAGGGCAGTATGATGCCTACAGGGGAGAGGTCATGGCCCAGTACCAGAAAGAGGTAAGCAGCTTGAATATGAGCAGCATGCAGAAAGAAGAAGAGGAAGCACTGCTCCGGGGACAGGTTCGTGAAATGCAGCTGATCTTAAAACAAAAAGACTCAAGACTGCTAACTGCCGAAAAAGAAGTCACCTCACTCCTACCCGAAATCGATAAATACAGCAGGCTAGCACAAAGCTACAAGAAACAACTAATATCGGCAACAAACGAGCTTCAGGATTGCAAAGAGCAAAACGCGACACTGCAAGAAACAGCAGCAGCACGCCACGTGGAGGCGAAAAGGTTGAAATCTGAGATTACGTTGCTTCAGACACAGGTTCTTTCGAAGAATGAAAACATACACAGTCTAGAAGACCAATTGGCTGAACTGAATCAGAACATGCTGGTGCAGCACACCTCTCGGAGTAGACGACAATAGAGCTTTTTTTTTTTTTTTTTTTTTTTTTTTTGTTCTTCTTTCCCCCGTTTACCCTCCACTCAGGTTTGCGGTTTTGGTATATTTCTATGCCGTCGCTCCTCGAGGCCGCTGTGGCCGTCGGACCCGCTGCCGTAGCAGAAACAAAGATCTCCCTCAGCGGGCAGAGCGTGACCACTATCGACGGCCACGACGACAAGGTCCGCGTGATGCTGCTGGCCAACAACAACATAACCTCCCTGAAGGGTTTGGAAGGGTACAAGGAGATCCGAGTTTTGCGGCTGGAGGGGAACTACATTCGCAGCCTCAGGGAGATCGAACACCTCTCAGAACTTGCGCACGTCACCAACATATGCATGAGGGGAAACCCCATTTGCAGACACCCGCTCTATCGCAGCACCGTTCTCAGGATCTTATCAAGCAAGAACAAGGTCCTCCGTCTAGATAGCGAACTTGTGGAGGCTGCCGACATGGAAGATGTGGACAGTGCAAAGCTTCTCAGTAATTTGTACATCCCACAGATGCTTTGGTACCACCGTATGAAAGAGTCCATTGAGGCAGAGGGAGCTTCTCGTATCCAGCCAGCTTCGTGGCGGCATCCTAAACCTGTTCTCAAGCCTCCGCAAGGATCGTCGCGTGCTACAAATCTGCTGCTTATCATGTCTGAATGCTTCTCGCCCCCCGACGATGCTGGGTGTACACGTGCTGTTGTGTTGACTTGCGGGCGTTCGGTGTTGTTCGCGTCCCCCGAGATGTTCCAAAGCAAAGACATCGAGAGCTTCTCTAACAAGTTGAAACGGTACGTGATGAGCCACCCCACCCTCGTCACGGGCAGCGGGTTCGATTCGCTGACGGCACGCGACTTCCTCCTTGCGTGCGATCCAGTGGTCAACAACATGCTGTTTTCCATGCTCGTCAACTGCCATACTGCTTTAATTAGAGCAGCTGAGTTTCGAGCAGCCGCTGTTCTCACACCTCCCCCGACAGCGGACATCTCAGCATCGTTGAACAAACTCGCTTTGAATCAGTTCCCCGCTGTCTCCAGCCCTCCGGTCCCCGTCGCTACGAGGCAGCCTGTTGTCATACCTGATATATGGGCGCACTCCATCGCCAAGCGGTCACCCAGCACTCCTCCTAAACAGGAGCAGGTGTTGCAGCCCAGTGCCATGTCCCCTACGCAATACGTGCAAAGCTCATCGCATTGCATACCACCCAAGAATGTTGATGTGTCCCCCATTCGGTATCCGCAGGACTCACCGGAACAGTCCGCGACACCTAAGGTCACAGGCCTGCCGTTAAACACAACACACACGCAGTACCTGCAGGACCTTAGCCGTGCTGACAGACCTTCACCTTCGTTGAGAAGGCGTCGCTACATGGGAGCACCTCTCATGGACATGGAGAAGAAGGCTGCTGAACTTCCTGCGGTAGAGAAAAAAGAAGTGGCGATTGTGGACGACAAAGAGGCGGTGCGGTGCATTGAAACACACAGCAAGGAAGTGTCCCTCAGTGTTGTGCACCAATCTTGCGAAGTGCACATGGTAAAGACACCGCAAGTGTTCTGTTTGCGGAAGCTGGTGACCACCATCACACCTCCGAAGGAAAAGCCAAGGTACACGTACACCACACGAATAGGGACCATAGGGCTGGAGCATCCTGATTCCCCCTCTTCGTCCATTGCTGAGGGGGAATGGCTTGAGGACCCGACCCCTGTGCGTGTAGCTCCTGTTCGTGTGACTCCTGATTTAAATCAAAGCCAAGTAGAAGAAGGTAACTGGTTGGAAGAAAGCGAACCTGATATGGAACTAGAAGCCTCCCAGTCTTCTCAGGAAGATCCTGCGCCTAGCACAGCAGGCACCAGAGATGTTCAAGGCACGCCACGACACGAAGAGGCCGACACATCGTTGGCTACAACCCATAATGCTGAAGGTTCTTGCACAGCAACGCCTAGCGTGCCTACACCCACAGGCAGCCAGCTACGTGTTTTAGATACTTCGCAAGGCACGTCTGTGCTTGCAACACCTCCCCAGCCATTGCAGGTGGAACCCCCTACTCCCGAAGTGGTGTGCAGCCCTGCTCCGCTTGTGCTTCCGGAAAATATCCCTTCCGCTGCTATCTCTGCGAGCACCCCAGAAAATGTGGAAACTAAGAAAATGGAAACTGATCTTGAGAGCCAGAAGCTTGGGGGTTCTAGTTTAGACTCCATAATACCCCTGGAGGCTGACACCGTACAGCACGGCGCAGCTCCCGAGAAAGCTGCCGGTGTCCCAGAGGACTTGTCGCATCGCGAGGCGAAGGTTACAGAAGATACTTCAGAACACCTGCCCGAGGCGAAGGTTGCAAAAGATGCTTCAGAAAACCTGCTCGAGGCGAAGGTTACAGAAGATACATCAGACCACCTGTCTGCAGGTGAGCCTGAGCGTCTTCTGAGAACTTACCCTGGGCTGTCTGCACATCCGGCAGAGGGCATGCTCTCCGAGCACCTGAAACAGCCCCCGGAGCACGATTTAACGAAATCGCTGCTTTCAAGCATGAGTGCAGACAGCATTGGTGTGCGGAATAGTATGGGCCGTGTTCTTACTCCAACACCTACCCCTACATCGACACCTACACCTACACCCACACCTACACCCGACGTGCTGTTTCGGCCCAGATGGCACGACTTAAGACCTGAAGAGCCGCGAATTTCACCTGAAGCTGAGAGAACACCCTTATCTGTAACACCAGCGAAGGTAGAAGAGACAGGGGCACCTGTTTTCGAAGACGAGAGGTTAGACAGTACCTACAGCATTGCAGAGACAGTCGAGGGTACGGACACCGCTGTTCCACTCGGCGGCAAAATGTGCGAAGAAGACACGCGCCACTACGATGACGAGGAGGATGCTGAACATATCGAGGAAGCACACGAGCTGACACAACCCGACAGCACTGTAGTGTCGACAGATGAGGCAAATGAGAAACACTGTGAAGCAAGCCCTCCAGTCCCACGACAACATTGTGGTGTTCAGCTACCACATAAGGTAGAGCCTTTGGACACCAGAGATGCGGAATTGGATTTGCCACACAGACGCTCAACTAGTTTTAGTTCATCAGAACAACAGAAGCAAAAGAGAAAGAAAGATGAAGAACGGCTTGACGGGCAATACGAGCAACCTACTACTCAAACGGAAGAGGAGCTTGTAGACCTCGGCAGCTCTCATTCTGTGCATACAAAAGCAAGCAGTTCTGCGCAGCCCCGCAGCACACCTGCACCCGCACTCGTTCACAACTACAGCGGCTTCAGTGAGGTGCACTTCGACCCTGGCATCGATAGGATAAGCAGGAGCGGCTCGAACCAGTCCTTAGACAGTTCGAGGAGTTCGTTCGGAGGACAGAACATAAGCAGTTCCACATGTGAGGACGAAGTGCCCATGGCCACCCCGCAGTGGGGCCGCATGCGTCTGCTTCCACATGACGAGCATTGCGTGATGACACCGTTGCCGAGCAGGCTGAGGATGGACACACACGTGAAAAAGGAGCGGAAGCAGCCTCGAGGGTTGCTGTACCGATTCTGGCAGAGACTGGAGGGCGAAGACCCGTCATTAGTGCTGGTGAAGGAAGAGGCTCGGGAGGCAGTGCGGAGGGGGCTGCTGGCACAGGGTGTCAGCGGGGACGATGCAGACGACATAATAATGGCGGAGGAGAAAGCAATGGAAGGGGCGCTGCACAGCAGGTACAGGAGGGACAGATATGACACGGGACTGGAGCTGAGCGTGGTCGAGGCCTACCAGAGAATGCGGGACAAATCAAAGGACGAGACGCGCGCTGTTCTGCTTGAGACCGAGATGGCGAGCGTGCGGTCAAGTCTTGTGGCAGGCGCGCGCAATGTGCAGACAGTAGCAATGAAGACCATGAACACGACTCTACGAGTGGCTACGACAACACCGAGCTCTTCGTCCAGTACAGCAACGCCTACAGTAGACAAGACACGCCGCACAAAGAAGAAAAAGGCAAGCTTCGACTCGTCCCTTCTCTCCATCCTTGACAACCTGACCGATGCAGGCATCACCAGCAAGCGAGACAGCACACGCCACGCAGAAAAGCGCGTCAGGCTCCTCATCATGTGCAGGTTCTTCACGACATGGAAGCGATCGTGGTCGGCGAGGGTTCTGAAAAAAGCGACCGCTGCCGCCGCACCCCCCCGGAGGAGGCGCATTATAATGTGAACACGTAGATACGACGAAACGCGAACAGAAGAAAAAGAATTCTCCTTTTAGATAACACATACCCGCCCTCCACAGTTAGTTACTCTTTATGTTGTGTATTCTTCCCCCCTCTCTCTTCTTCCTATTTCACAAAAAAAAAAAGACTACCCTTTTTCAGTAACTTCATCGTTTGCAAGAAGAATGAGCGATTCAGACTCAGATGAGATACCTACGTTGGTGTCAGCAACGGGATCGGCAGGGGCGAAGACAGGAATGACGAACTATGAGATTCAACAAGCGCAAGCAGCGCTGGAAGCAAAGGGAGGCGGGAAGCCTGGTGTGGACTACAAGGTACCGGTGTCGATCGTGACCGGGTTCTTGGGAAGCGGGAAGAGCACGTTGGTGAAGCACATTCTAAGCATGCAGACGGATAAGAAGATTGCGGTGATGGTGAACGAGTTTGGAGACTCCAACGACATCGAGAGGTCGATGCGAGTGGCCGACAAAGGAGATGACAACGACGATTGGATCGAAATGAGCAACGGGTGCATGTGCTGCAAGTTCAAAGAAAAAGCTGTCGAAGCACTCGAAAATCTAGTCAAACGCCGCGGCCGTTTCGACCACATTGTGATCGAAACCTCCGGCCTCGCCGACCCAGCACCCCTCATCGCAATGTTCTGGCAAGACCTCGACTTAGAATCCCCTCTGTCGCTGAACGGAGTGGTGACACTAATCGACGCAAAAAACATTCTAGGGTACCTGTCAACAGCGTCGTCAGAAGAGCATGGTGAAACAGCTGGGTTTGTCGAAGCATCACAGCAGATTGCCTTGGCCGACTCCATCATTATCAACAAGGCCGATCTCGTTACCAAGGAAGAGCTTGCAGCGGTGTCGGATAAAATGAAGCTTTTGAACCCTGACAGCCCTCAGCAGGTTGTGTCTTTTTCAAAGGTACTCGATGTCGAGGCGACCCTCTCTCTCCCCGCGAAGCAGGTCACACCGATGACCATGCACAGCCATGTTTCTGGCCCAGACGACCATCACTGTACTGATGCGTGCACCCACGGTGCTAAGCATACCTCAAGCATCGGATCCATCACTATTGAAACTCCCGATCCCTTCCCCTCGAAGAGCACAATCGACCACCTCATGAAGCTCATGCTGTGGGATGTCCATGCCGATGCCGCTCTCTCCACCTCTGTCCTCCGGCTGAAGGCGCTCATCCACGCTGGGGGCGAAATATACACAGTGCAAGCTGTTGGCGATCTTTACGACACTGACCCTGTACCTCCCTCGTCCGACCACCTCAAGTGCAACAGAATCGTTATCATTGGCCGCGGCCTCAGCGCTGTCAACTGGCGTGAGAAGATAGATCAGGCCGTGGCTGCTACTAAGGCTTGAAAAAAAAGAGGGTGGGGAAAATTAGTTTTTGCGTTTGTTGTATTCTGTCGTTGTTACGTGGGGAGGGGAATAATACTATACACAGGAGGTGGAGGGGGTTTTGAAAGGGGGAAAGAAGAAAAAAAAGAAGAAAAAAAAAAAGGAAAGAAAAAGAAATGTTGGCTACTAACTTTTACACGACGAGGTACGGGCTGGTGGGATACCATGGTGAAAGGGGGAGGGGTCCCGGCGGTGTGGACTACAAAGCAACCGCCACAGCGGAGGACAGGTGGGCGGAATGGCAGAAACTGGCTGCGAACCGGTACTCAACGCCTCCGCCGCGTGTGGCTGCCGAGGCAGTGGACTCACCGAGGGACAGCTCGCCAGGGTCGGTGTTGGAGCACACACCAGGCCCAGTGCAGACACCGCCGACCAGGCAGGCGTGGGGCTCCCCGCAAAGGGGCAAGTCGTACACGTCCGAAGCAACGCCCCTCCCCTACGAGAAGAACCTGGCCTTGAGGACACCCTCGCCAGGCGCGCGCCTCTCATACGGCTACGACGACGGGAACACCATCGAAACCCGCACCTCTGTGACCGCAGCTTCCACAACCCCCAAGACATTCTACAGTGCTAAACACGAAGAGAGCACGGAACCCACCAACACACAGTCGGCGAAAGCACTCTCAAACAACGAGGCGTGGGACAGGTGGTGGGCTGAAGTGAGCGTCAGGAGAAAAGAGCTCGCCCAGAGAGTGGCCGCGTCGAAACAGCAGCAACAGCAACACCAACAAGACCAGCAACAACAACCACAGCACCAGTATCTGGAGGAGCTCAAGCTTCGTTATCAAGGACACCAAACGACAACACGGCCCCTGCAGCAAGACCCTCTGCCAGAAGGGTGGCGGGAGGTTCTGGACAACACCTCAGGGAGGGTGTTCTACCATAACGGCAGGACGGGTGTCTCTGTGTGGGAGAGACCGACTGCTTCAGTGGTGACACCCCTGACACCACGCACACCCCATCAAACAGCACGGAGCTCCACAAGTGGGGTACATGTCATGCCACGCAGGTCAACATCAGCAGGCGCCAGACCACGTGCAAGGAGGTCTCCCTCAATGGACTGGACATCCTCCCAAGGGCTCATCCCACCACAGGCTAAAGAGGATATGCACAAGTACGTTGTGGTCCTCGACTTGGATGAAACACTCGTCTACGCACGTGACGGCCCGCTAGTGACACGGCCTGGCTGCAAGGAACTACTGTCGTTCCTGTCAGAGTACTGTGAAACCATCATCTGGACTGCAGGGGAGAGATGCTACGCGCAGTTGGTGCTTGCGTCACTGGACCCCACAGAGAGTACTGTGAAGCACTGTGTATATAGACACCCAAAGTGGTTCACAGGGCAAGCAGGGCAGACCAAGGACCTCAGGCTTCTTGGTAGGAACCTCGACAAGACCATCCTTATCGATAACACGCCTGATTGTATCAGGAAGAATGTCACCAATGCGGCGTTGGTGCCCGACTACATGGGGGCGCCTGTGGACAGTACGCTGTTGTCTATTCAAATATTACTGAAGCTTCTGGTGGCGTCTGCAAAGACAGTCCCTGCCTTCTTGCAGTCGACACCTTTGGTGGAGCTCAGTACCGTGAAGACAGATGTGTCCGATAGCATAGTTGTCTACAGTGTGGTGTGTGGCGGATTTGAAGGGGAAAAAAAAAAAAAAAAAAAAAAAAAAAAAAAAAAAAACAGGGAGATGTATCTAGTCGAAGTCCTAACTTGGACTCTTGCCAGGACACTGAAAACCAAAACGCTGCCTCTACTACTAGAACTAATAATAGGATGGTTTTAAGTTAATTTTGTTTCCCTTTCTTTTTTGCTTTTTCTAATTTTACACACTCACACCATCTTTTTAAGAAAGGAACTGGCACTGTTTTTTTTTTTTTTTTTTTTTTTTTTTTTTTTTTTGCCTCTTCAGAAGAGAACTGTACAAAAAAAAAAGAGAAAAAAAAAGGGGAGGAAAGAAACCTGTTTTCTTTTTCTTCTTCTTCTTTTTTCTTTTTCTTCTTCCCTGACGATAAGAACAAAAAAAGAAAGAAGAGAACGAGTAAAAGGTATCCATTCACGCTCTGTCTTTAAAAAAAAAGAAAAAAAAAAGAATCTAACAAACCAAAAAAAAAAAAAAAAAAAAAAAAAAAAAAAAAAAAAAAAGCCATTCCTTCCACCCCACACATACACCCGTTACCTGTAAACAAGGACACTGGAAATTAAAAAAAGAAAAGAAGAAAAAAAAAAAAAAAAACCGAAAGAAAAAAGAAAAAGAAAAAAAGTTTTAATCGTAGTATTTTTTTTTTATTTACACTCATTGAGTTAGTTCTCCCTCTTTTTTTTTTTTTAAAGAAAACCTTTTTCTTTTCGTTTTTACTATCCCCCCCTCAACATCACAAAAAAAAAAGGGAAACAAAAAAAGGGGGAATGGGTTGCCACGATGCAGCCAATGTTCGGTACACAAGAGACAAGCGCATTGCACATATTCTGAACGAGATGTTACTGTTCTTGCTGAGGGAGCACCCTGCCGATGCGAAAAAAGCTTTGAAGAGGTGGCTGGAGAGCTCGGACGGAAGGGAAAGGGTGTGCAAGGACAAGAAAGAACACCATGAGCAACAACGACAACAGCCCCAAACTACACAACCACAGCCACTCCAAACACATACATCATACCCCTACTCCAGGGGATCGGGCTTGTCCGCCTTAAAATTAGCGAACAACCTACTCACCATAACAATCCTCGAGACCATTCTAACCCAACCAGCCCCCACCCCCTTCCCCTACGTTAAGGGAAGTGGTCTACTCGCATTACACATCACAAAAGAGAAGCATCATACATACCTCAGTATCCTGTCCGAGCTTGACATGTCAGACGTTGTTCCCTTTGTTGGTGCTTGCCGTGGTGCATACCTGTATTTGTTACAGGAAGCAGGGTCGTCGACAGCTCACGTCCTTGTTGCTGGGCATGGGTTGGATGTGTTGAACAAAGCACATGCAACACCATGGGGGACGGCGTTGGAGGGCATCCTCACATCACCTGCACTTACAGTCGTTGGGACAACAGTGTCACGTGCAGGCGACGGGTTGGCGTTGCTTGCTGCTGTTGAACGCAGAACGTCGATAAACACGCTTTACGACCTCTCTCGAGAGGAACCTCCTTATGTGGGGCTGCGTTTGTTGAAGGGATTGGGGTGCGGGGCACTTTACGCCTTGGCTATGCAGGACGCACCCTATGCGGGGTTGGTCATGTTGAATGTGTTAGCACAGCCTGGGCACTTTGCGCTTGGGATGCTGCAAACATTATTGGATGATACACGGCCTTGTACTGCGGTTGGGAGCGGGCTGGCTGCTCTTTCCGAAGCTAAGAAAACTAGGTCTCCAAGCATAGCAGCACTCTCAGAATGCCTTGTCCGCCCGCCGCCTTTGTGCGGGCTTGTAATGCTTAGCGAGGCTTGGTGTACATCTGCCACAAAAGCTCTTCTTGCTGCAGTTGTTGTGCAGAATGGGCCTTCCTGTGCCTTGGAAGGTCTTTCCCTGTTGACTGCTACGTTGAACGGATGCCTGCCAGGGATCGCCCTTTTGACAAATGCTTAATGGATTGTTTGTGTTTTTGTTGGTTTTTTATTTTTTTATTTTTTATTTTTTTATTTTTTTTTATTATTCCCTCTAGTTTCCACTGGAGACATGATTATGAAATTGGTGAACGCATACCTTAGAAAAAAAAAAAAAAAAAAAAAAAAAAAAGAGTAGTTTTTTTTTTCCCTCTCTTTTTTTCTTCTTTTTAATTTCTCCCCCTTCCTTCACCTGAATGGTATTTTTTTTTCTACTACCCCCTCCCTCCTGTGCCTGAAATGGTAGGCAGAAAGTAGAGCACGAATTTATAACGAGGCTTGTCAATTAAAAATCTATCTATTTCTCCCCCCCCCCTTCTATTTCTTTCTTGTATTCCCGATGAATAACACAACCGTATTTTTTTTCTCCCCCCTTTTCCTTTCCCCTCTCTTTTTTCTCCCCGTAAATTTACACAGTTTTTTATTTTTTTTTTGAAACTTAGTGACAAAAAAAAAAAAAAAAAAAAAAAAAAAAAAAAACCGAAGAAGGGCACGCCTCACACACACACACACAAGAAAAAAATAATAGAAAAATGCTTCCAGGTGCTGGTGATGATAATGAGAGTCTATGCCCCTCTCTTACTTTTAAACAGAGGTGTGGGGGAAAAAAAAAAGAAAAAAGAAAACTACTAATCACAGAATAATTGGGTTCGCCTCTTGTGTGGCATTCGGGTTTTTGATGTCAATTTTTTCGTGGCTGGCGATGTTCAATAGGGTAATGACAACAACAAAAAAAATCAAACCCCCCAACAGGACTTCGTGCAATTTGGTATTTTCGCATCTCTGGCAAATATAATCTCCTTGGCTGGAAGTTGTTTCCTCATGGGGCCCAAGAAACAGGTTAGGAAAATGTTTGAAGACAAAAGGCTGGAAGCCACCGTTATCCTCCTCGTCTCCATGATATGGACCCTCATTGCAGCCTTCTGGCTAGAGAGCCCTGCTGTCGTAATCATCATGTGCATCACCCAGTACCTTGCCCTTGTGTGGTACGGCCTTTCATACATCCCCTTCGCACGAGACATAGTGAAGAAGTGCTTCAAGAACCTCATCGGCGCATAGGATAGAGGTGATATATAGTGTAATAGAAGTTCTCTCTTTTTTTTTTTTTTTTTTTTCTTTATTTTATTTTATTTTATCTTTCCTCTTTTTTTTTTTTTCTTATGTCTGTTTCGCCCTTTCCATTTTCAAAGTACAAATTAAAAAAAAAAAAAAAAAACACCACAGGATGCCTCTTTCTTAACAATGAGCCACATTGATGTACATGTGGAAAAGCCACCAGGCATGGACCTGGGCATTGACCTCCTGTCCATGCACGTGTATAAATTTACAGAAGATGGGGCGATCAGAAAATTCGCAGAGGAAAAAGACTTGAAGGGAAAGGAACTGTACAGCATCGACGGGGTGCGGGTGCATGGTGTGGAGGACACAGCTAAGGCGTTGATGGGAAAGACAAAGATGACTCTACGGTTCATCCCAAGTAGAATACCCAAAGAGTACCAATCCTTGAGGATACTAATGGACAAGGAGGTAGCAGGCACCGCAAAACTGGCGGAAATCTACAAAAGAAAAGACGAGCCCCTCGGGCTACAAGTAGACGATAATTTAATAGTAATTGGTGTTGTAAGAGGCAGCCCGGCTGACCGTATTATGAAACAGTACGTCAAAGAATATAAGGTGATTGCCATTAACTCGGAGCTAGTAAAGAGAAAAAGTGATATGTTAATGGAAATCAGAAAAGCAGAGAGGACTGTTCAACAGCCTTTGAGGGTGTGGGTTGAACGATTCTACAGCACGGAGGAGGTTAACAACATGACGAAGAGGAAAAAAAATAATTCAAATCCATCAGTTGTCGTCCGGCAGCCGATGAGACCTGCCCTTCAAGTACCGAGAGTGAGCTCTATTGAGAAGTTAGGAGACTATCGGTTCCCTCTTTCCACGTCGTTGGGGACAACTACAACAACACCTAGATCGACGAATAGGAGTTATATTAGGTTGGGGACGAAGAGTCCGCCCCCTCCACCCCCCCCTCATTATGGGTCCCCGCGTGTGAAGAAGAAAGCGCTTTCTTCAACACAAGTTACGGTAACGCCTTGGGTTCCTGCTCCAATTCGAAGCAAGGACTTCAATCATTTCCGTCCTATGGTGGACTTGGTCAAAACGACGCGGAGCGGAGAAGACGGAGTGCACGACGCGTGCAATCTCACTCTGCGGGAGGAGAACTTGGAGAAGCTCAACAGCGACCTTCATAAGAGGTTCGCAAAGTTGTTGGAAGACTAAGAGAAATCAAACAATTTAGAAGAAAAAAAAAAAAAAAAAGGCCCTTAGGACACCCTTAACACTCGTATATCTAAAACCCCGTTTGGCACAGACTTTCCTGAAATAACTCGCTTAAGGGGAGTGTCGTTACGCACTTAGACCCGGTCAAAGATCTTGCTGCCTCATCAAAAAAAAAAAGGGGAAGGGAAGGCTGTTTGTTTTTTTTTTTTTTTTTTTTTTTTTTTTTTTTTTTTTTCCCGTGTCGGCGATCGAGCTGGCGATTGACTTCGAATGCTAAAGAAGACGTTGGGGGTCAACGTCAACACGACGATTGACATCGACAAGCGGTGAGGATCAAGCGGATCCTGGATACGCTGCAAGCGACATGGATGAGGGAGAAGAAGAGACGCGCTTTTCCGGCGCAGTCATGCAAGAACGTGAGATCACTACGATCCATTGGCCGCGACCACGTCGTTGGCTTTGATAGGAGGGCCCTGTTTGCATCGGGGCTGACGGCGACCAAGCTGAAAGGACTGAGAGAAGATTACCGGAAAGAAAGGATTGGAAGATATAAACGACAGCTAGGCACTACGGTGGGTAGCAGGGAACGACCCCAAAAGGGGAGCATCATAAGGTAGGCACGCCGCCGCGGCGGGCCGTTGCTAACCACTTCGTTCCTATCATAGTGAATTTTTTTTTTTTTTTTTGGAAAAAAAGTAGCAATTTTCGGGAGTGTTAAACAGGTTTTAGAGATACGAGGCGTTAGTTTTTTCTTCCCGAGGAATTTTTTAGACGTAATAAAAAAAAAAAAAAAAAAGAATGTGCGTGAATTCCTATTTTTTTTTTTATATACTGTAAAACGAAAAACTCCCGGACGGAAAAATGTCCGAGTTTTTTTGGCGTCCGGGAATTTTTCCGTCCGGGAGTTTTTCCGTCCGGGAATTTTTTTTAGGTAAGGCCGTCAGGGGGCCTGGTTCACTACCACCTACATACTGGCCTGGGCTGCAAACGGCAACCGCGCGAAGAAACCCCCAGGGTTCCCTTTCTGCATCTTTGTCCTCCCTTGCTGCCCCTGAGGCAATCAGCTTGTCGAGCCTTCGTGTGGCCTACTACCTTTCTTAATAGATGCTTTACAGCTGCGTTCAACCCAATATCCATCGGTTGAACCATGTAGGTGAGCCCAGGGGGACAAAAGCAATGTGCACGTTTGCGCCTGCGAACCACTCTACGAACCCATAGGCATAGGTCGTATGAGAGTTGTGGTCGCCGACAAGCAGCAGAATCGGCCCGTTCGGCAAAACCATGGGAATCGATGATTTATAGCAAAAAGGAAGAAACAGCTCCGTAACCCAGATACCGAGTATCATAATTAGCCCAATGATTGGGCGATGCCGTTAGGCTCCATTCGGTGGGCGGGTGCTTGACCGGGGCACGGATAATCCCTGCCGGTTGCGTTTCCGCTTTGCCTTTGTATTTAACCATCCAGCCAAGGAAACAGCCAGCTGTTCGGTTATAGCCCGTTTTGTCCCCCAAGCCACGGACTTTTACGACCTTAGCACCCCCTTTTTTTTGTTTTGGTTTTTAACCCCGTATTCCAGACACCAATTCCGGCCTTACTTTATGGGTGTCGATTATGGACCTGAATTCCATGGTGAAACAGCGTGCCTTCTCGTTGTCCTTCTCGTTTCCGGGCTTTCCGGAGGTGGCTTGCGGCTTTTGTCTTTCTTGCTGCAAAATTTTGTCAGCCTAGCCAGTGGAAAAGGACAGTGCCCCACCAAAGTCTACCAGTCTGTCTTTCGGGCTGGATTGGCGCACAGCAGCCCTTCTGCATAGGTGCATATTTGTTGTGCTGGGATAGGCTCACCAAGCCCGTTTACCTATCGACTCAAGCAAAAACCTTTCAGCCCCCGAAGGATGCTAAATCCCGTATTGGGCGATACGCAGCTATCACGGCGTCGCGGCGGCCAGGGTGTGGTTGGGTGGAATAGCAACGTCCAGTATTTCCGTCTGGAAGAAACCGGGGGCTCTGTTGAACCTGTTGCTGCCGTCTTCTGACCGAGGCAGAGGCCGCCAAGCTGCTTTCGGGGGTTTGTACTGGCCCGGTGTAAGGAGTTTATCTCCTCCACCTCTCGGGGGTGAGCTGGCCGGGGGTGTCAGCACCAAAGTTGGGCCCCTCACAAGCCAGCTGCTCAACGTGCCATGGGTAGTCGAACTGGTCAATTTGACGAAAGAAGTACGGGTTTATGAGAAGTTAAAGATCCCGTGGGTGCTGTTTGTTGGTGCATTGAAAGGGGAAGAAAAATTCAAACTGCCACGCAGGGTGACATTTTGGCTCTGCACAAGGAATAAAGCCCTTCCAGGCAAACGTGGTGGGAGCTGCTACCCCCCTTAAGTAAAAAAACTTCTTCCCAGAAAAACTCCCGGACGGAAAAATGTCCGGGTTTTTTTGGTGTCCGGGAGTTTTTCTGTCCGACATTATTCGTTTTACAGTATATTTTTTTTTTTTAATATTATGCAAAATGAGTTGTAATCAGTTACCCCGTGCTCACCACCTCCTATTCAGTCAGGAGGGAGAAAAGGGAGAAGAACGAGGAATATTTTTTTTGTGCTTTATTTGCTTTTGTTTTTTTTTATTCTTTCTTTTCTTTTATCTTCTCCCCCTCATCCCCCACTCACCCCTCCCCATATTTTTTTTCTGTTTTTATATGAGAGACCAGCTCAGTTTGAGAACTAAAGGCACGATCGAAAACGAAATTTAAGTGAAGAAAACAGCTACCTAAGAGGGGCTTGTAAAAAAAAAAAAAAAAAAAAAAAAAAAAAAAAAAAAAAAAAAAAAAAAAAAAGACAAAGAGAAGAAAGTGAGTGTCAAGCAAACTGCAGTTCACCATCCTGCTTCATTGCAGGAGGGAAATAAAAAAAAAAGTAAGAAAAGGAGAAGAGAAAGAAATTGTTACTAAAACAAAGAAACCTTTTGCAATTCTTTTTTTTTTTTTTTTTTTTTCATTCTTTCCTCCTTATAGAACAGTGGAAGAATTAGTACTCTAATCAGTGCATTCTTTTGTAATTAAACACTGGGCAATGCTACAGAAAAAAAGATTTTTAAAAAAAAAAAAGGAAAAAAAAAAAACTAGGGAACTATTGGGGTAGACAAGGATGAACCCAGGATGCCATGTGCCTCGAAAAGCTTTTTTGTTTTTTAAATCCCAAAAAGAAAAAAAAGCCCCCCCCTTCCCCTCCCCTGTTCTTTTTTTGTTTTTGTTTTTGTTTTTGTTTTTTTCCTCTTTCTATGTGTGGCGTGCAATATACCAAACTTTTCAAAGGAAAAAAAAAAAAAAGAAAGAAAGAAAGAAAGAAAGAAATTGGAAATTTAAGCCGTTTTACGGTGGTGGTTCGTTGCTAGCCCACCCATCTCAAATCGGCTTTTTTTTTTCTCTTCTTTTTTTTTTTTAAATTTCGTTGGGAGCGGTGCCAGTCAAAACCTTTTGTGGAAGCTTATTGAGGGAGTACTTTTTTGGGGAAAATTTTGACGCCTTCCTTTTTGCTGTTTGTTTGTTAACCGGGGCCTGAAGGCGGGGGGGGGGGGGGGGGGGGGGCAAGAGCAAGCAAAAAGCAAAAAAAAAAAAAAAAAACAATAATAGAAAGAAACAATAAAAAAGGGAAAGAAAAAGAGGAAGAGGAAAAAAAAAAGGGGGGTGGCAAAGGGTATACATATTTACGATCCCTTCTTTTTTTTTTTTCCTTCTTCCTTTTGTATTTTTTTTCTGAAAGAAAATCGCTATGCAAGATCTTTCCTTCTTTTTTGTTATAAAATATTTATCTTTTCAAAAAGTGATTTTATTGCTATATATGTGCAACTTGAGCCGAGCAAAAGACTTTCACAGCTTCTTAAAAAAAATCTTTTCTTGCTCGTGCGAACAGCAAAGACTTATAGTCATAAAGAATTATCTTTGACCCTTTCAGTACAGCAGTCCTCAACTCCCCCTTCCCACCCGTGCGTAACCTCAACCTATCCAAACTCCCCTTCTTTTTTTTTTCCTAAATATATATATATTTTTTTTTAATCCAGATACAAAAAAAAAAAAAAAAGGAGCAAAGGAAAAAAAAAAAAAAAAAAAGAATGCGGCTAGGAAATCGAACCCTTGCACCGGACAGGAGGGTCCTTAAGGGGCACAAAGTTACAGAAATTCTGAATCAGTACAACCCGGCCAACCCAGCTGTGGGGAAACGGCCTTACGGGATGCATGGGGAAGCAACAGTGGAACAGTACAGGCTGGGCTACCGTCAGAAACTAGTTGTGGGTGATGAGCTGAACCCTGTGCACACGAGAAACTGGAGGAGATACGAGGTGTCTCCAAAGGAAAACCGAAACAACCCGGACAGCTTTCACTACGAACACTACAAGCACGGGGGCAAAGCTTACAAGCAAGTGTTCCTCGAAGATATGCAACGGTTAATGGAATTCCCCGAGAAGGGCCTCCTTGTGGTGGACGTACGGAGCAACATGGACATGGTGAAGCACCACATCCCGTTCTCAATTAGAATACCCATGGAAGAGGTGAGCTATGCATTACAGCTGACCCCTGAGCAGTTCACATCAATGTACGGGACTGGGGACATCGAGAAGGGTTTGGAAATTGTTTGTGTATCGCACGATGGGATCTCCTCCGAGAAAGCCTTGAAGGAGTTCGAACGGTGGGGCCATGCACCTGAGAACCTCTACAACTTCCGGGGTGGGACAAACATGCTGTTTAATGAAAGTCTGACCGACTGGGGCTCAAAGGTGGAGGATGTGGATGCGTCCTCTTTTGCAGACGGGAAGTACCCTATCTCCCGCCCTGACTATCTCAGCACTGTCGGCCCGCTTCATGAAAAATTCTGGCCCTACCCAGCGGAAGGGTATGATGAGCAGATCCGGCGTGACTCCGAAGGGACCTGGGAGTACAAGGTCAAACCCGATACAACGCAACCTGTGGGGAAGCACCCCCGAAAGCAGCACGCTTACATGCAGCAGATCGACGGGCAGTGGCTACGGGCGCGGTTTACTGTATGGGGCGGGGAGGGGAGGGGGGGTTGTCAAAAAAAAAATATTAAAAAAAATATTCAAAACAGTCCGACATTCAGTGGTACGACTTCTCCCACAGGGAGTCGAGGTTCCGGTGGAGGGACCCCGACCTCGCGCACGACCGTGCCTTCCGGCCATCCGGCTTCCGATACAACCAGTTCTGGCGAACAGTTCCGCAGTAGAAGAGGAAAAACAAAAAAAAAAAACAAAAAAAAAAAAAAAGAAGAAGTGTGTTTGGCAGTGTTTTCCCCTTTCTCCTCCTCTTTTGTTCCAAAGGAAAAAAAAAAAAAAAAAAAAAAAAAAAAAAAAACCCACAGGGGGAGGGCAGTGGGGAGGGGGAGGAAATTAAAAAAAAAATATAAAAAAAAAAAAAATAAATATAAAAGATGTTGATGGCATCAGGGAGGGTGAGGCAGAAGGGCCCGACGACTACAGTGGCCCCGACGAAGAAAGAAGAAATGTCGAGGTCGAAGCAGCTGGACAACTACATCTCGGGGAGAGACTTCACAGGAGCGGTAGCGCTGCTGGAGTTCCACAAGCAACAAGGCCAGAAGATAGAGGACTACGCGGTGGGCCCATGGCTCGCCTACTGCGCCTTCCACCTCGGCGACTACACAAAAGCCTTGGAGGTGTACAACGAACTCCTCCTCGACGACGACGTCGACCCAACCTTAAATGTATACGCAGCATGCTGCAACTTCTACTTAGGACAGTTTAAAGAAGCGGAAGAGGCTGCCTTAAAAGCCCCAGTAAGCACACTCCAAAACCGTTTACTCTTCCACGTCGCGCACAAGAGCAACGATGACAACAAGCTCATGGTGTACCACCAGAAGCTGCAGGAACAACTTTTAGAGGACCAGCTGTCCCTGGCGGCCATCCACTACTTCAGAAATCATTTCCAAGAAGCCACAGACATCTACAAACGCATTCTTTTAGACAATCGAGATTATCTTGCTCTTAATGTATACGTCGCTCTGTGCTATTATAAACTGGAATATTATGACGTCTCCCTTGAGGTTTTGAATGTATACCTTGCTGCGCATCAGGACAGCGCGATCGCGATCAACCTAAAAGCCTGCAACCATTACAGGTTGTACAACGGCAAGGCTGCCGAGGCTGAACTGAAGGTTCTTGTGGACTTACAGTCCGCATCGTACAACGTCGAAAACGACTTGGTAAAGCACAACCTGGTGGTTTTCAGAGGCGGTGACAACGCGCTTCAAGTACTACCCCGTCTTCTGGATGTGGTACCCGAAGCAAGGCTGAACCTGGTTATATACTACTTGAGGAATGATGAGGTGAAGGAGGCGTACGAGCTGATAAAGGACTTGGAACCACTCACACCGCCTGAATACGTTTTGAAGGGTGTTGTAAATGCTTGTATTGGACAGGACACCGGCAACAGGGATCACATTAAAACGGCGCAGCAATATTTCCAGCTTGTCGGGGCGTCGCACAGCGAGTGCGACACCATACCAGGGAGGCAGTGCATGGCGTCGTGCTTCTTTTTGCTGAAACAGTACGAGGATGTCCTCATCTATCTGAACAGCATCAAATCGTATTTTTTCCAAGACGATACCTTCCTTTACAACTACGGTCTGGCGTTGGCCAACACCGGACAGTGGGGCGAGGCAGAACAAGCATTATCCGCCATACAAAGTGAGAAGTACAAATCAGAGTACTGCTACTTAGCATGGCTGGCAAGGTGTTACATATACATGAAACAGCCGAAGAAGGCTTGGGAGCTGTACCTTAAAATGGACACCAGGAATGAATCCTTCAATCTGCTGACACTAATCGCCAACGACTGCTACAGAGTCGGGTGCTTCTACCACTCCGCAAAAGCATTTGACGTCCTTGAGAGACTGGACCCGAACCCGGAGTTTTGGGACGGTAAAAGAGGGGCTTGTATTGGAGTGTTTCAGCAGGTATACAATGGAAGGGGGGTTGTGGGGTAAAAAAAAAATTTTTTTTTAAATAAAAGGTGATCGCTCAACAAGAACCTTCAGACGCGCTCCGAGATGTTTGCAACATGCTGAGAAACACTCAAAACACGCAAGTTGAGGCGATTATTAAAATAATGCGCAATTGGGCTCGTGAAAACGGGGTCAAAATCTAAAAAAAAAAAAAAAAAAAAAAAGGAAAGGTGTGAATACAATTTTTTTTTTTACCCCGTACCCTGCGGTTTTGTTTTTTTGTTTTTTTTTACCCCTCTTCCCCTTACGTAACTTAACGGCCAGAAAATGGTCTTCTTTTTTTTTTTTGCCCCCCTCCCCTCCCCTTCCCTTCCCTTCGCGTGGAAAAAGAAAGTGGAAGAAAAAAAGAATATTAGAAATGTGAAAAGACGAAAAAATCGAGGGGGGGAAAGTGGGTGCCAAGGAGGGAAGCCATGGCTTTTTTTTTTCTTTTAACGGGGTCCTGTGATTTTCTGCAGGTTCCCTTCAAGACACGCGACCCCTCTATTTTTTTCTGTTTCTTTCTAGAGTGTTTTTTTTTTCTTTTTTAAGGGGAAGGGGGGGGGCATAGAAATATAGTTTTGTGTGTGTTTTTTTTTAAAAATATTTTCTTATTATTTATTTATTTGTTATCCTCCCCCTCCCCCTTTGACCCCCTAACCATTTAATGAAGGATTTTTTTCCCCGCCCCCCCCCTTTTTTCCCCCCTCTTGATTAGAAGCCGATTCAGGTAAATTTAAAAAAAAAAAAAACAAAAAAACATGGGTGGTTCCAAGAACTCTCGCAAGGGAAGCAGGCAGGCGAAGCAGATCAAGCTCTCCAAAGAGCACCGGAACCCCAGCAAGGAGCATGGGAGCGACAGGGCGGCAGTTAGGGGCTTCATCGCCAATGCCACTTCGACAGACGGTGCCTACGGGAGGAAGGACAGGTACCTGTGGGTGAACACACCCGTGGCGTGAAGCTAAGGCTTTTATTGTTGTTTCAGCTCTACTCCTGCCGTTGTTTGCCTATCTTTAGTTTTTTTTTTTCCCACACGTCTCCCTCTCTTCCTAACCTTAAATTGAAATCTTATCGAGTTTTCTTCTTTTTTTTTTTTTGTACGGCTAAAAAGAGCAAAAAAAAAAAGTAATTTCCGCATAATTACTACCCTCTAACCTCTCCGTTTTTTGGTGCCTTTGTATTTCTTCTTTTTCTTCTTTCTCTATTCTGGTTTTCAGGCAAAACACAAAAAAAAGAAAAAAAAAAAGAAAAAACATGGGTGGTTCCAAGAACTCTCGCAAGGGAAGCAGGCAGGCGAAGCAGATCAAGCTCTCCAAGGAGCACCGCAACCCCAGCAAGGAGCATGGGAGTGACAGGGCGGCAGTTAGGGGCTTCATCGCCAATGCCACTTCGACAGACGGTGCCTACGGGAGGAAGGACAGGTACCTGTGGGTGAACACACCCGTGGCGTGAAGCAAAGATTAGTAACAAAGCAATAAACTACTTTTATTGTTTCAGCTCTACTCCTGCCGTTGTTTGCCTATCTTAGTTTTTTTCCCCTCCTTCTCCCTCTCTTCCTAACCTTTTTCCTTTTTTTCTTTTGTACGGCTAAAAAAGCAAAAAGAAAAAGCAATTTCCGCATAATTGCAACTCTCTAACCTCCGTTTTTTGGTGCCTTTTCTTCTTCTTTTACTTCTTCCCCCTGATTTTTTTATTCTGATTTTCAGGCAAAAAAAAAAAAAAAACAAAAAAAAAACATGGGTGGTTCCAAGAACTCTCGCAAGGGAAGCAGGCAGGCGAAGCAGATCAAGCTCTCCAAGGAGCACCGCAACCCCAGCAAGGAGCATGGGAGCGACAGGGCGGCAGTTAGGGGCTTCATCGCCAATGCCACTTCGACAGACGGTGCCTACGGGAGGAAGGACAGGTACCTGTGGGTGAACACACCCGTGGCGTGAAGCACAAAAAAAACAAAAAGAAGAAACTAACGTCCCCCTTCACCCCCCTGCTCAACTTGAAAACATTTCTACACGCAAAAAAAGAAGGAAAAAGAAAACCTGATTACCCCTTTTATGTCTCTATCTTCCCCATTCGTGCTCGTAACCTAACCTCCTTTCGATGCATATTTGCGAATTACCCCCCCTCTTTTTTTGAAAAAAAATTGAATTGAAACTTTCCGTATAATGTCATTCAGCACATGGAGTCAGTCGAAAAGACGCCCTTTGCCTGGGGGGGCACTGCTGTGTCGTTGCTACGGACAAGCAGAAAAGCAGATTTGAACGGAGACAGGCTGCCGGGGTACGCTGCAGATGAGATCAGGGAGATACGTGACGAAACGAAAACGCAGGTCGAGAAGTCGATGAACATGAGAGAGAACCCACATGTTGACATGAGCAAGGAGGGGGGCTTCTACCCGGCCCACACGATCGCATGCGAGGCGGCCTTGCGGAACAAGAGGGTTCTTCACTGTTACGAGAATATGCGCCGCATAGCGATGTGTGACGCCTACTGGCAGGTGGGGCAAAATCTCCCGCAACACACAATGACCTCCCTCTCCCCTGGTGAGTCGAACTTCTACCGGGCGTACTCCTCGTTATGCTCTGCCTACATGGAGTCTCAGAACCTCAACCTTCGATCTAACCTGTACCACCCTCCTCAGGTTACTGACATGGTGTATGTACGGGGGCTGAAGGAGTGCACCTACGTGTCGGCGGAGACGTTAGAGGAGATCAAAATCAAAAAGGGAAAGTTCTTCGTCGTGACGCAGGAGGAAGCTACCATCCTGATGCAGCAGGGCAGTGTCGAACCGGTGATCGAGGGGTGCGTGAAAAACTAGATTTTTTTTTATTTACTATTTGTATTTGGTTTTTATGTTAGAATTTAGTTCTCGGCTACCCAAACAGCTCCTTATTTAGAGAGACTGCGACCAACCCAGTTTACTTCTCAAAAAAAGAAAAAGAAGAACAAAAAAAAAAAAAAAAAAAAAAAAATGGGAACCAACCAATCGTCGCCCATGGAACTCACTGCGTTCCAAGCCACGCAGCAAAACACAAAGACACAAAGGTACAGAGACGCGGGCAACACAATGGTCCAAAACGGTTTGGGAAAGGTGGTGCTGGACCTGGAGCTCGAGCGACGGCAGTACGAGGCAAGAAGATCCGCACAAATGAGAAAAGCGGCCATCGGCTACGAGAGGGTCTCGTGGGGAAGGGTGCTCGCAAGGTATTACCTACGGTGGTTGAAAAAGGTGATCCGCACTGGCAGGAGGAAGCTCCTCGCCAGCACTAGAAGAAAATACACAATCTGCCACAACCTCGAACAACAAAACTACCGCACCGCTCTGCTCAAATATTTCAAAAAGCTCTTCTACTGGAAGGTCGTCAAGCTCCGTCTTCCGACAACAGCCGACCTGCTCAACGATCTCGAGTCAGTTATTAAGGAAAACACAACATTAACATTAGAGGCTGAAGCGTTGCGTTTCGAGTTGTCAGATGAAAGGGAAGGGATGATGAAGCTTGAGAGGGACAATGAAGCGGGTAAGGAGCTGTTGAGAAGGGAGGAAGCCAAACGAGAAGCGGGCGAAAGAATGTGGGAAAACACGATTGCCGTCCACAAGAAAGAAATCGAGTCCTGCCGAGAGGTAGTTCAGCAGCAGCAGGAACAACAGCGGAAAACCCACGAAACGTCCAACACCATCACACCGCAGAGCTCCCTTATTGTAACCTCACCCCGTCCCCACACAGAGCTAACCTTCCAAGCCCCTGCTGTATATGTGCCTAAGCCCATTGAACTGACAGGCGTTTACAAACAAACTCCAAAATATCTCCCGCACCCATGTTCAAGAAAACCCGGCATTACCGCGGAAGAAATGACACAGAAGATGAAAGCGAACCAACACCAACGAGCATCCGTGATGCTCAACGCACACAAGAACAAGATAGATAGGTTTTACAACCGCATCTCCGTCTCTTGATTTTTTATTTTTATTTTTCTTTAGTATTTATAGCTACGTTGTCCTGCCAAGGAAGCCCTCTGAGTTCCTCGCCACCATTCTCTGTTGCGAAAGCTTTGGTCCCGATTGGCTGCCTTCCGCAAAGTGTGCTGCACAGCTCTGCGACTCTACGCCGTCCACACAGGGCAACGTGCCTACAGTCCAGATGGCATAGTCATTTGAAAGCGACGTTGCCTGGGGCAGAAATTATTTTTGCTGGACTATAGTGCACGGTATAATTTCCTGTCACGTGGTGGTTCGGCTAGCGCTAACTGGTGCACTGCCGAAGCTGCTGTCCTCGTGGTTGTTCGAGTGCAGAGGGGAGAACGGATTGATCACGTATCATACGACCTACTTCATTTCTGATCACATGAAGCAGGATCACGTATGGACCATCACCGCTCTCGAGCGCCTGAAGGAGGAGTTCCCCAGGCTGTGCTTGCCTGGTTGGCGGGGCGAGACAAGAAGGTGGTATAGAACTTCTTTCCCACCACCACGGGAAGGGCCTCTACGACTCAGAGGGAGGGGCCCTCAAGCACCATGTGGACGACAAACTCCTATTTCAAGGAAAAACAGGCTGGAGAAATCATAACTAACCCCAGCCCTCTCATTGAGAATGCACGGAACATGTATGATGAGGCCAAGAAGTGGTGCTCCAAAGTCCCCCCCAAGGAAGAAATGCGTCAACCGCGTCACCAGTCGCAACTGCGTCCTTGAGTCTGACGGGATTTCATGGAGGGGGCATCTGTAGTCCGACAGACAAAGTAAGGCAAATCACCAAAACAAAAAAAAAAAAAAAAAAAAAAAAAAAAATACAAAAAATAAAAAATTCCATATGTCGGACATTGGGCCCCGGGCGCAAATAAATCCATTCCAGCCCTAGAAAAAGCAATTAGAATTTTTTTTTTTAAATCAATCCCACACAGTAGTGTGTACTACCCCCCGCAAAAAAAAAAATAATGCTTGAATGGGAATGGGAGGTCAGTCCGTTGAGTTTCCGGAAAGCTTACGTGTGCAAGGGGATAATAGACAGGGGCGCGCACTCTCAGGTCTTCAAGGTAGGCCATCGAAGCACTGGAAATGTTTTCGCTGCTAAAATCTGCAACGACGAGGGTGAAGGTCAGCTTCTGGCATCATGTGGCGCGTGTGAAGAGGTCGTGAAATATGTTGAAAGCTACACCGAAGGGGGCATCGAGGTCATCATCATGGAGTATGTCGAAAACGGCGATCTCTTCGGGTACCTGAGCAGGGGTGTGGTTCAGGAGAAACGGATCAAAGTAATTGTCAAGCAACTGCTCAGAGCGGTCATGTGTTTGCACAAGCTCGGTGTTGTCCACAGGGACATAAAGCTTGAAAATGTTTTGTTGACATCTGGCGGGGACGTTAAACTAGTTGATTTCGGGACAGCAGTCAGGATAGGGCAATCCCGTGTTCCATGTCTTTCTAAGTGCTGCGGATCAAGTCACTACATCGCACCTGAAATTTTGGCTACCAAAAGCGGGCATGCAAAGCGTTATGGGCAAGAAGTCGATATGTGGTCGCTCGGTGTGCTTACTTATGTGTTGCTATACAGTGCTTACCCATTCGATTTAACACCTCATACGCAGGCCCGTGAGACGGGGTCGTATTTCTTTCCTTCAAACCCTGTTCGTTCGCCCGAAGCGATCAACTTCGTTTCCTGTCTCTTGCAAGTGACGCCTTCCATGCGCCCTACAGTGCCCTGCGCGTTACAACATGCTTGGTTAAACTAAGAATTTTAATAATTTTTTTTTTTCTTTTTTTTTACATACACCATACCGTGCAACCTAAGATTTTTGTCGTTAAAAAAATGGGTGTTGGGTGTCCTCGTGGGAAGACCGTGGCTTAGGCGGGGATGGCTAGTGTATAATAACGAGCTACAGCCCCTTTCAGGTTACCCACGTGGTATAGTCTTTTGCGATGGCCTCAAAGGAATTGTAAGCATTTCTTTTTTTTTTTTAGGTTGCAGGGTATGATATGCTCTAATTTCCCCTTCCCCCCCCCTCGTGAGATGGAAATGAACATAGAAGAAAATGAAGAAAAAAAAAGAAGAAAGCCTACCTACCCCCCCCCTTTTTTTTGAACATGAGGGAGAAAAAAAAAGATATGAGAATCCTACACACTACACATTGCACGATACTTTCCTCTCATCCCCCCTTGTACTTTGAAATTTATCTAATTTTTTTTTTTTTTTTTAAACGTTGCGTCTCTAAAACCCTTGCCAAAGCAATGTCGAGGGGGGTTTTTTTTTTTCTTTTTTTTCTAAAAGGGGTTTTAGAGATGCCAGCGAACCTCTTTTTTTTTTTTTTTTTTAATTATCTCTTCTTAACCAGCAGCCATTTTTCCTTGACTTTTGTTTTTCTCTTCCTCTCGTGTCCGAAAGAAAGCTTTGGAAGGTTCAACGTCAAAAGGCACATTGTTGTTGCATGGGGGCAGCAGTCTGATGGTACTTCTTCTCCGGAATCAGCCGCTGAAAAGAAAAATCTCAAAGGGTCAAACCATCATTATCTGAGGCATAGTGCGTGGCTTTGTTTTCCTTGAGTACGTCTCTTTCCCCCTTAACCAGCAGCGTGTTTCTTTTTGATTGTTTTTATCTTTCTCTCCAACACCCCCCCCCCTCTCCCTTTATTATTGTCAAGAAAAGGTCTGCATTTCCGGGAGAAGGGGAAAAGAAGAAAAAGAAGAAAAGAATTCTCAAACAATAAAACAAAACAAAAAAAAATTTCTATTTTTAATCTAAAAAAATAAAGAACGAAAGGAGGAGGAGGAGGAGGGGAAAAAAGGAAAAAAGAGAAGGAGGGGAAAAAAAACATTTCTATGTAATTTTCTTCTCTTTCCTATTCTATTTTACCCCCCCAAAAAAATGAAGAAAAGGAAAAAGTTCCCTGTAGCTTTTGAATTTGTCTATTTTTTTTCATTTTTTTTTTCTAACTTTCCCTTCCTATGCCTTCCTCCCTCCGTTTTTTTTTTTTTTTTTCTCTTTTTTTTTTTTTTTTTCTATCCGGTTATGAAGGTTAGAAACACAAAGCACATACTTCTCAAAAAAAGAAAAAAAAAGAAAAAGTTAACGTCGGTGGAGTTTTGAATGACACATAAAAACAAAGAAAGAACAACTACTTTAAAAAAGGAACAAAAAAAAAAAGATGTGTACCAAAGCCTGACACAACCTTCAAGGACAAAAAAAAATTTTTTTTTGAAATAGAAAAACTCCGATAACCAATTTTTCTCTTTTTGCAATGCTCCAGAAGGAGAGCATTAGTAGATAGAGTACTCACCACAGGAGGCTGTCCTCACCTCAAATGGGATTTTTTTTTTATATTAAAGCTGCTCATGCTTTTTTTTAAAAAACATTTAGAAAACCAATTGGTTCCCCCCCCCCCCCCCCCCTCTCTTTCATTCCTGTTTCTTCTGAACTAACACCATTTTATTATTATTATTTTTCTTTTTCCTTTTTTTTTTTACCGAATCTTATACCACCCCTTTTTTTTCCTGTTTTCTGTCTTTTTCAAAAAAAAAAAAAAAAAAGAAAGGAAAAGCGCGGATGTTCCTCTCCGATTTCATTTTTTTTTTCTCGTTTCGACAATTCTATTTCGAGACTAAAACTAGCTAATGGCAACGCCAACATTAGTTTTTTTTCTTTCTTTCTTCTTTTTTTCCTTTTCTTCTTCTTTTCTTTTTAATCCATTCGTCGTCCCTCTCTCTCTCTTTTTTTTTTTTTTTTTTTTTTTTTTTTCCCACATGTGTCTTTTATCCCTAATTTATTTACATTTACACGAAAGACATAAAAAAAGAAATGGAGGGGGAAAATGAGAAAAAAGAAAATGAAAGAACGTGCCACCACCCCTTCTTTTTATAAAGAGGGAAAGAAAAATAAAAAAGAAAGACGGCGGCGTTCAAGAACTAGTCCTCCCTCCCCCTACACGCATTTTGTTTCACTATTTCAATCTCTCTCTCAAAAAAAAAAAAGAAATAATCTGAAGAAGATCTGAAAACAAAATGTCGGAAGTAGCGCGTGCTGTGAAGCAGGCACATGAAATGTTCCTGGCTTACAAAAAAGTTTGTAGGGGGGAAGAGCAAAGAATAAAAAAAAAAAAAAAAAAAAGGAGAAATTTACCAACAGATACACCTGGAGAAAGGCAAAGAAGACGAGTGCAAATCGATGATCACAGCAATGAAGATCCAGTTTATGAAATTCCCCACTTTTCTGAACCCTGACGTTCAGACCCCGACAAGGTTTGGGGGATAAAAAATAATAATAATAATAAAAGAAAAAAAAAAACAATACAGAACCCAAGAAGTAATGATCGTTCGTGAGGCCATGGAGCACGCAGTACTTTTAGCGGTGGCCACGAAAAATATGAGTATTTCCAAAAAAAAAAAAAGAAGAAAAGAAGAAAAAAAAAATCTAGACGACTTTGAAAAGCACTTCGAGATACTACGAGTGTACTACACTGACTTCCCAGACGAGCCGAAAAGCGAACGCCGGCTGCTGATACTCGGGCTGCACCTCTTGAGGCTTCTGGCTGTCAACAAGACACGCGCATACCACATGGAGCTGGAGAGGATAGCCGTCACGGACCAGGACAACATGTACATCAAGGTATGGGATCCTAAGCACAACAACAGCACAACACAACACACCAAGGACGTGGTGCAGCTGGAGAGGTACAACATGGAGGGGTCGTACCACAAGATGTTGCAAGCGAGGAGCAAAGTGCCGTCAAGCCACTATGTACCACTGATGGAGATGCTCCTCGAGACAGTAAGGAGGGAGGTGTTCAGGTGTGCTATGGGGGCGTATGAGTCGCTGTCTGTGGACGGGGCCAGGAGGCTCTTGATGTTCGAGAACAACGACGACCTACTTGAGTTTGTGGCGGAAGAGTCCAAGAAGCTGGGCAACAGCAGTGCATGGTTGCACCAAGGGGACAAGTTCCTCTTCTCCGAAACGGAGCACCACGATCAAACCACCCTCCCCTTCATTGACGTCATGAAAGACCAGCTCTACTACTCCCATGAGCTCCAACGGATAGCATAGCACTCCTTTTTTTTTTCTTTTTTTTTTTTTTCTTCTACGCCCTACCCTCTCGTTCTAAGTGTGGTAGACACCTATTCTTAAGAATATATATATCATAGCCTGCACGTTATAACGCAAGCATAACGTTATCAAATTGATATTTTAAAATACCCGGTATCAAATACCATAACGCAAAAAAGGGCCCATAATCTTGTTACGTACCCGTTATTTTAACGATATCGAATTAAATAACGTTATTTTAATCGGTGAAATATTAAAATAACGTTATTTAATTCGTGCAAATATTAAAATAACGTTATTTTATTCAATGGATGATCGATGTTGCCAACAAAGGGTTATTGACTTTTGATGTCGCTCCTAGTTAAAATTTAAACATGAAGGGAGGGACTGGTAAAAAGGTAGTCTCAATTTTAGTGCCATGCGGTATGTGACACAGCGGCCACCCTTGTGAAACTTCGCCACGAAGCCTCCCAATAAAATACCCGATTGGTATCGGTATAACGTGCAGGCTATGATATATATTTTTTAAAACCCCCGTATCTCTAAAACCCGTCTGGTTTTTGGGAACGAAGCTTGGTCAATTCGTGGCAAGGTACCTTGGTTTTTTTTTTTTTTTTTTTTTTTTTTTTTTTTTTTTTTGTGATTTTTTATGGCAGGGCATTTTCCCTTTGAGAACCCCGTTGGGTTCAATTCCCTGGAGAGGACTTTTCCCCTTGCTAAACAGGTTTTAGAGATATGAAGCGTTAACTTTTAGATTTCCATTTTTTTTTTTTTCATCTCTTTTTTTTTCTTGTTCCCTTGAACTAACTAACACATCCTTTTTAACATTATCCATTTGAAAAAAAAAAAAAAAAAAGAAAAAAGAAATTTAAAAGAAGAAGAAAAAAAAAGAAAAGTGTTGGATTTTTTTTTCTTTCTTGCGGCGAATAGGGATCGCCCTCCACAGGTGGGTAGCAATGAGCGAGGCGGTCTTGAAGGAGTGTGAAGGGAAGCTAGCAAGCTTAAAGGAGGTGTGCCACTCTGTCATCATTCACATTTTTCCACACAACAGCTCTACTCGGGTGACGGTGTCCCAGCCAAGCCCGATGAGTGCAAGAAGCTGATACGTGACCTGAAGCTTCTCTTCATTGAGTTCCCTTCATTCCTCTCGCCGACTGCCAAAACCAGCACCCGGTATGAATGTCCTTCAGTTTCCCCACGAACTTTAAAAAAAAAAAAAAAAAAAAAAAAAAAAAAAACCCTTGCAGGAGCAAAGAGGTTGCTATCGTTCGTGAGACCATGGAACACGCGGTGCTTTTAGCGGTGGCCACAAAAAACATGGGTATTCTTCACGGGGAAGAATAAACATAGACCGAATCATAAAAATCATAATCGGCCTGCCGATTGAGGCCGATTAAAATTTGGGTGGGGGTTTTCGGTCTCAAAGTTGTTGCTCAGAGGTTAGGGACGGTTGCCCCAGAGAGAGGGAGCTTTTCTTCATGATGTTTTTGCTCTGTTTCCACCCAGACCCCTCCTTTGCTCTGTTTCCACCCAGACCCCTGCAATCGGCCTATAACATGGCTCCAAATGGCCTATGTCTCGACTTCGGTCGATGAATAATAATAATAATATGAGCTCGTCCGGACGAAAATGTCAACACTTTTTTGGGCACCTCCGAAAATTTCTTGTTTTGATTATTTGAGCAAAAAAAGGGCAGCATGCAACCATAGGAAGATGACATACATGGTGTACATGACACCATTCTTTCAATTGCGATGCTTGTTTTGCGATGAGGATGGCAGGCTTTGCAACCGGCTGCCCCGGGAAGCGAAAAATAGAGGTCAAAAAAACGGCGAAAAATGTTTAAAATGCAATTTCATTGCTTAAAATGCAGCATCTAGGGTGCATAAAATTGGTGATCAAGCGCACTTGTGACCCCTGGGTACAACCCAGGGTCGGGTTACTGTTAAAAGTACTTAGCGAAAAATATATGGCGCCGCATAGCCCCCGAAAATCCGGTTTTTTACACCCTATTTTTTGGCTTTTTCAAGGGGTTCCTAAGGGATTTTGGCCTTTTTCAGAAAAACCAATTCTTAACACTTGCCTGCTCATGCAGAGCTTCGGCATTGGTATCTTTGGGGTCAAACTTTCATTCTAGGTTTTTCCTTTTCTTTTGCACTCATAATACTTTAAAAGTGAAAATTTTGCTTTTTTAAGGGGTTTTAAAGGGATTTTAGCCTTAAATAGGCCAAAATGGCACTGTAAGGGTAAGTTCTCCCCACCCCATTTTAATAGTGATTTAGAGTCCAGCCCACCCAAAATGACCCCAAAGGTTTCACAGATTTTCAGTTTGCCTCCATTCCTCCTGTCGCTTTTCACGGAAAAACGAAAATAAAAAATGGAGTCTGGGTTATTTGTAACTTCCAAATTGAATCGTTTGCCAAAAACCATTCTAAAAAACATGTTGTTGCACGTGCGTTTTAAAAATAAAACAAACGGCGAGCATTTTAACCTATATGGTGTTCAAGCTTAGACGGCATTTCTGCACACAAAGTGGTGTCGGACTACTTTTCTACTTAGAAGTTTAACGGGGGTTTTCCGCCGCATAGGAGGGTCATTTGTTGACATTTTTTTCCGGACGAGCTCATATAAAAAAAACTTTTTTTTTCTTTCCCATAGACGACTTTGAAAAGCACTTCGAGATACTACGAGTGTACTACACTGACTTCCCAGACGAGCCGAAAAGCGAACGCCGGCTGCTGATACTCGGGCTGCACCTCTTGAGGCTTCTGGCTGTCAACAAGACACGCGCATACCACATGGAGCTGGAGAGGATAGCCGTCACGGACCAGGACAACATGTACATCAAGGTATGGGATCCTAAGCACAACAACAGCACAACACAACACACCAAGGACGTGGTGCAGCTGGAGAGGTACAACATGGAGGGGTCGTACCACAAGATGTTGCAAGCGAGGAGCAAAGTGCCGTCAAGCCACTATGTACCACTGATGGAGATGCTCCTCGAGACAGTAAGGAGGGAGGTGTTCAGGTGTGCTATGGGGGCGTATGAGTCGCTGTCTGTGGACGGGGCCAGGAGGCTCTTGATGTTCGAGAACAACGACGACCTGAAGAAATTTATTCAAGCCGAGAAAGAGGCACGGGGTGAAGAGATGCAGGGCTGGGACCTTGTTGGCGAAGAATACACCTTTGTACACCAGACCAGCCGGGAGGGTACCCTGCTGCCCTTCATGACTATTATCAACGACAACCTTAAGTACTCTAACGAGCTCCAGCGTATTGTATAGACAAGGGCAGGAAAGGAGGGTGGGGTTATACACTTCTTTTTTTATATTTTTTTTTAACATTTAGAGGTTTTTTTTTAATGGGAGGAAGGGGGGGGGGGGGGGGGGGTAAGGGTTTGAAAGTGCAACCGGTAGAAAAAGAGGAAGGAGGAAAAAGAAAAGAACGGAAAAAAAAAAGAAAGAAAAAGAAAGTGTGATGGGTGACTTTTCTCACCCCCTACCCCCCCCCCCCCCCTTTGTTTTCACCACTCCTCCTTTTTTTAATACTTTATTTATGTTCTTTCTGTGTCTTTTTGTTTAGTATTGATCTCTTGCGATCTCTTCTTAATTAATTGTCCATAGAACAGAAAGGAAGAGAAAAAAAAAAAGAGAAAAAAAACATGCAACATGTTATACCTTCCACACGACGAGAGTGAAGGGGAAGACGTGCAGAGCAATGGCACGATGCAAGGGTGCAAAAGGATTTCGACCCCGTCAGTTGTTGCAGGGGCGCAGTCGGTGAGTTGCCTGTCTTTGGAGGTAAAGAACGGCTACGAAGCATCAATGGAAAAAGCACTTCTTGCAGCTGTAATTGAGCTTGACAACAAGTATGCGAAACAAAAAAAAAGTTTTTTTTTTTCTTCCTTTCCAGATTGTCAATCCTCCCTCCTCACCAACCACTCTGCCAGCCTAAAGGCATGGTTCTTGCACCGTACCGACCCTTGGGCCTCGGGATGCAGGTAATGGCGGAACGATCGCTCATCTGCGAATGGTCTCTGTTTCACAGCTTCAGTTTGAAAGGTGTCTCATCCCTTCACAAACCGCTTGTTAAACACGCTCCCCGGGCAAGAACACCCTTAAACCCCACCGTTTTCACAACCCACAACAAAAACGTTCTCGCTGTCACGGGGCAGAAAATGAACACCATGCCGCACCCGGAACGGCACCGTATTGAAGCAGCTAACGGAGGGCATTATGAAGATGATGGACTACCAACGGAAGAAACACTATGCGAGTGCGGAGGCGAACCCAGCCCGATCGACCTGTCAGGACTGTCAAGCTATGTAACGCGGAAGCAGTATAAACGCCTCGGCGACCAGTGGAGCAAGTCGAAGAGGGGGAAGATAAAACGAAAGGTAATCGACGACCCTGAAACAGCGTTCAAGAAAGACGTAGTTGCCGAGGTAGTAAAGGACTTGTGGTGTTCAGCCGTCGTGCCTGCACTCGCAGCTCTTGTCCCCCCACAGGGCGTCGTAGTGGTGGAGGACGCGGTTCGAAGCAGCACAGCAAACAGCACGGAAACGGAATGCAGCACCACAAAAGCATCGAACAGAGAACGAGGAGCGAAAGGAGTCCGTCCTCACACAGGCGAACCCCGAAACACAACTGATATTTGGGCCCCACCTCAGGAAGCAGGGGCTCCTTTACAACCACTCCCACCTCCGTCTGTGAAAGGACCCGTCGAAAAAAAAAAAAAGCGGAAGGCCGAGAAAAAAAAGGGGAAGAAACACATGAGGCTTGACGAATATGTGACGGAACAGAACAGGCTTTTCGCAGAAGGCCTTGCGCCGTACGCAGAGGGGTCGCATGATGCGATTAAGGAGTATAAAGGCGGCGACAGGGCGTCGAGTGGGTTGGCGCTTCCTCCGTTGTACACCTGTGCTGAGGCGCCAGGTACTCTTACGGACAGTGGGGGGAATTTGTCGATTGGCATGGGGACTGCGGCGGGCGGATCGATAACACCCTTAACCTCGCTGCGGGATTCGCCGTCGCCTCTTGATGTGTCTCTTCCCACCATTCTTTCCAGAAAACCTGTTATAAGTTCCCGCTATGATTGGCCGTTACGCGCGCAAACGGTATTGTGGGGCAAAAAAAAAAAAAAAAAAAAAAAAACCAGGCGATACCATCCCGAGCGCGAGCGTTGCGCTTGCAACAGCAATTTGAGCCCAGCTAATATTTAAAAAAAAAAAAAAAGAAAGGGGGTGAATTTTTCTAAATTTATAAATATAATAAAGGGGAGGGGGATTTGATGTTTTAAAAAGAGAGAGCCGCGACAAAAAAAAAAAAGAAAGGGGGAAAGAGAACAGAAATGTTACACCGCTTTTTTCTTCGTTTCTTTTTTTCTTTCTTATTCGTTTCATTATCCGCCCACACATCCACACCTTTTTTTTTTTTTTTCTCTCTTACCTTTTCTCTTTTCAAAAAGTAGAAGTACGGCTTAGTCACTTTTTTTTTTTATTTATTTCGTCCTCTAAAGCACCCCTCCGACACATACAAAAGAAAGAAAGGAAAAAGAAAAATGAAAAAGAAAGCTCCCATCCCCGTGGCCCATCTCCAGTCGTAGCCTAATTTAAAAGACGGGTGGAAATTAACCCCTCAACATGGTAATTTTATTCCTACCCCCAGACTGGTGTCTTTACGCGAAAATCTCGGGCGGGTACAAAAAAAAAAAAAAGAATTTTTGGGTGGTGGGACACCCTTAAAAAAGAGAAAAAAAAAAAGAAATTGTGGCAAAAACTGGAGGCCGTAGTATTTAGGTGCCACAATCCTCTCCCCCTTAATATTTTTCCTTTCAGTAATGATTTTTTTTCTTTTTTTTTTTTTTTTCGTATTGTTTTTTTTTTTTTTTTTTTTTTTCTTTTTTTTTTTCTTTCTCCCATATCTTGGTGGAAAACGGGAGAGAAAAAAAAAAGGGGTAATAATATAAAAATTAAAAAAAAAAAAAAAAAGAAAAGAAAAGAAAAAAAAAAGAAATATGAAGGCGTTGAAGGCTTCTGCTGTTGTGGAGACCGTCGAAAAGCTTCTGTTAGAGCAGCGCAAGCATGGGATTGAGTACCAAGGGTTTCTGGCCAACCACGTGCACTGGGTTGCTATGGTGTATACCAGATCCGGGTTTTCAGAGGAGGAGGTCCGCAAGCACATAGACAACTACAACGCACGCATCGACTACCCAGAGACCAGCCCTGCGGAGACAGTGCAAGACCCTGAGAAGCTAATCTCGGATGACGGGAAGAACCATGAGACCCTGACAGCCTGCTTCGACAAGGAGCTAGAAGAGACCATCCTCAAGGAAGGCAGCACGGAAAAGGGCATCGCAACCTTCACCGCCGCCCGCCTCCCCGCCGTCGTTAAAGGCGTTGGTGCAGCAGCATTCCACCCTATCCTTTTATTAGGTCTTGGTGTTGAAGGAAGAATCCCCAATGCTGTGGCGTCGGGTCTGGCTTATATGTACTGCCGGACTTGGAGGGAACATGATGATGTTGATGTGATGATTGGTGATGAAAAAGCTCTTTTTACAACATTGAAGACGTGGAGTGCTGAGGTGGCCCCCAAACTGGTGCTGTCGGGTTCTTTTAGGAAGCGAGAGTTAGAGGTGCACCGGGTCTTGCTGGAGCACAGCTGCGTTGTTCCTGGGGAGGAACAGTTGATTCCTGCCTTGCACGACATGTTTATCTTCGCAGCAGCGGCACTGTT
This sequence comes from Diplonema japonicum, assembly GCA_964019335.1. Classification (NCBI taxonomy): domain Eukaryota; phylum Euglenozoa; class Diplonemea; order Diplonemida; family Diplonemidae; genus Diplonema; species Diplonema japonicum. The sequence continues at coordinate 1,014,329 of OZ025648.1, forward strand.
GGCAAGCGAGAACGAGTTCTTTATTTTGCATGGCCTCACGTCTTTGTGGTCAATGTATCACGTGGTGGTTCAGGACATCCCTCGTGCGCTGCGGGCGGAGCTCGTGGGGTCATGGCTGCGGGCGTTTTTCGCTGCCTTTGCTGCGCAGAAGTTCCCTGGTCTTGAGGTTGCTTTAAGTGTGTTAGAGTTCCTTAGCAACAAGGATTATACTGGGATGGTGAAGAGCCTGCCGCAGCCTCCTCCCGAAGCGTCTTGGGAAGCGTGCATAGCCAAGTCCGCTACTTATCATGACGAGGAACATTGTATCAAAGCTATTTGGATGCTTCGTGAGGTGGTACCCCTGTGCCCTCCTGAAGTGGAGCCCTTGCTCTTGCATGCTGCGCATCGTGTTGCGACGCACACTCCTGAGGACCGTGGTGGGGCAAAGGCTACCCTTCGCTTTGCCTTGTAGTGGGGCAAACTTTGCTGGTTCGCCTTCGGGTTCATCCCCCGGCAGTGTACAATAACAATTTGCCGTTTCTCTCTTTTTATTTATTTATTTATTTTGTTACTCTGTAGGTCATTGGTATTTTGATCAAAAAGAAAATATTATTTCGTATGTCGCGAGTACCCATACAACTGGGTAAGTGTCTCGAAACCCTTGCAACCCACCCTAGTGGCGGCCTTAGCAAGTCGGGGGGGGGGGGTGAAAAGATAAAATAGCTATTTATTGCCAACAGATTATGGTCATAATTTCACTCGAGAATTGGTGTTTTTTTTACCCTCGGGTAAAAAAAAAAAAAAAGGTTCGAGACTGAAAGGAATGGCCGTAATCTGGCGGCAAGTAAGTAATTTTATCTCACTTTTCAGAAATCGAGGGGCATCTCTGCTAATTTTTTGGTGTCTTAACAACCTTGGTGTTTTATGTGACAATATCACAATAACAACAACAATGGGGGTGTTCTACTAGCTACTGCCTGTATTAAGTCTCAGCGATCGCCGCTTTAGGGGTCTCGACTCCTCCCTTGCAGGTTTAACCCGATCAGATTATGAGCTGAAGAAATTTCTCAAAAAAAAGTGAGATAAAAAAAACATAATTTAATAAATTTCGAAAAATACTGCCTTTTATTTCTCCCCACTATTTCGTTCAAGAACCTCGGGGGAAAAAAAAAGGGGGGGAGGATCAAGAAATCTCTTGCTCCATTACTGCCGTCTTCTGCCATGTAGTTTTTCTATTGGCAATGGGCTCGTTTGTTCTGCTGTTGTTTCTCTCATTTTTTTTTTCTTTCTTTCTTCTTCTTTTCTTGTTTTCTAACCCCGAAGCCGAAGCAAACCCGCAAAAAAAGACGGGATATTGCCATCATCCTTCGAGACTTGCTATTCTTGACATTGTCGGGCAGCAGATGACCTCACCTGAGACAGGTTTTACTCCCCAATAGGCAGTCGTGATATCATCACCCTGAACGGCCAGGGTTGCTGCGAAGGGGTTGGCACCTCTAACCTCCAAGCCCTGCAGTAACCCTGGCACACCGCTGGGTAAAAATACTGCCGTAAGGGACATCGTTGCCTTACCCGACTCATGGTAGCACACCACAAATGGCGCTTACCCGACTCCTTTTTTCCATGTCTCACTTCCTCTCTTCTTACAAGCCCTCGTTTCACCGTTTTTAGGGGAGCCACCATGGTGGCACGTGCACGCATACAGGATCAGGCACTGTGATGTACTTGGCTTACCAAAAGGACTGCCCCTGAGGTAGCTGGTCGCCAGGTCGTCGAACGCATTTGCGGGGGTCGGTGCGTTTTTTTTTTTTTTTTTTTTTTTTTAAATTATCTAATTTGCGTTGAAGCACGGTTAAAAAATTTCTCCTTTTTTTTTTTTTTTTTTTTTTTTTTTTTTTCAACCCTTACAAGAAATAAATACTCTTCCCTCTTTCTATATAATTTTTCTTTTTATTTATTTTATGCAACTTGTGCCGAGAATGGACTCGAAACCAAAAAAAAGGGGGGGGAGGATAAATAAAAAGAAAAATGGAGGAACTTAAACAACGGCACATAGCTAAGCTGCAAAAGGAGATGGAGGTAAAGGCCTCTTGTGGAGAAGGTGCGCAGGAACTGGTGGAGGCGCTCCTTATCGAGCATCCATCAGCTGGGGAAGCAATGTCCGCGGGCTTCAAGACGCAGTACCGCGCCATTTGCATGAACATAAGAAATGTAAGCGCAATGCTGAATGAAAAATCTGCAACAGTAGACGAAATTTCTAGGATGTCGGGAAAGGCGATGGCGAGCAAGGAGGTCAAGAAACAAGTAGAAGCGATTAAAGAAGAAGAGATAAAGTATTCTAGAAAAAAAAAAAAAAAAAAAAAAAAACTTTGTGTAGGGCCGATACCCTTCTGGAGGGATACAGTGCCAAATGCAGAATCTGCGGTTTGCGAAAAATGTCAATGAGTAATACAAACGTGATGGCTGACTTGGAAGAAAGGTGCAAATAAAGAAAAGAGAGAACAAAAAAAAGAAAATCAACACAGCGAGCGAAAACAAGAGATGGACGATGATTTCTGTTACTGTGAAGCACTCCAAGAAGACGAGAATGCTGAAGGCACAGGAACAAGCTCCCCCAATACGGAAAAGAGAAAGCAAGACACCCACGGGGACGATCGACCGGCTAAGAAACCCCGCAGCTGAAGGAACGACTGACACTCGCTGATCACGCACACCGCCCCTCTTTATCAACACATTTACTTGGAGGGTGTGTTTTTTCCAATCTCTCAAAAACCTGTGTACACATCTTGCCTTTCCCTTAATTTAACAATAAGCGCCGCTGCAGGGTTTAAAAAGGAAAAAATGTTAAGATCCTTATCTATCTTGTCGTTCGCTCTAGTCGCTACCGCTGTTGACAGCGAAAGTACGCGTCACGGGTCCTGCTCAGAATGGAGGGAGGAGGCGAAGAAGACCATGCGCCCAGGGAAGTACGTCCCTCAGTGTGAAGCAGACGGGGTGACCTTCAGCAGGAAGCAATGCCAGGGTGGTGTTCAGAACTGCTGGTGTGCCCACCCGGTGACGGGTGAGAAGCTCGATTCCGACATCTCCACCTGCCAGGCATGTGCTGTGAAGAGGGATGCGGCTCAGAAGAAGGGCTTCTTGGGATCCTACATCCCTCAGTGTGAGGAGGATGGTACTTTCAAGACGAAGCAGTGCCACGGCAGCACTGGGAAATGCTGGTGTGCAGAGAAGATGACTGGTGAACATCTTGATGTCGAGCTTTCGGCTTGTGACGAGGCCCTCACCGGGGAAACTGTACCCTGCTCAAAGAAGAGGGAGGAGGCGAAGAAGACCATGCGCCCAGGGAAGTACGTCCCTCAGTGTGAAGCAGACGGGGTGACCTTCAGCAGGAAGCAATGCCAGGGTGGTGTTCAGAACTGCTGGTGTGCCCACCCGGTGACGGGTGAGAAGCTCGATTCCGATATCTCCACCTGCCAGGCATGTGCTGTGAAGAGGGATGCGGTTCAGAAGAAGGGCTTCTTGGGATCCTACATCCCTCAGTGTGAGGAGGATGGTACTTTCAAGACGAAGCAGTGCCATGGCAGCACTGGGAAATGCTGGTGTGCCGAGAAGATGACTGGTGAGCATCTTGATGTCGAGCTTTCGGCTTGTGAAGAGAATAATGCCGCTGCTTGCGGTGAGGCGAGGGTGGCAGCATTCAAGACAAGCGCAGCATTTGTACCGGAGTGCGAAACAGATGGCAAGCTTTGGAAGGCAAAGCAGTGCTCGAAGACAGGGTGCTGGTGCGTGGATGTGAAGACGGGGAAGCGGGCGGGCGAACTGAATGCAGAGGGGTCCTGTGTTGCCGTAGAGGTTGTGCACTGCATGGAGGCAAGGGAGGAGGCGAAGAAGACCATGCGCCCAGGGAAGTACGTCCCTCAGTGTGAAGCAGACGGGGTGACCTTCAGCAGGAAGCAATGCCAGGGTGGTGTTCAGAACTGCTGGTGTGCCCACCCGGTGACGGGTGAGAAGCTCGATTCCGATATCTCCACCTGCCAGGCATGTGCTGTGAAGAGGGATGCGGCTCAGAAGAAGGGCTTCTTGGGATCCTACATCCCTCAGTGTGAGGAGGATGGTACTTTCAAGACGAAGCAGTGCCACGGCAGCACTGGGAAATGCTGGTGTGCAGAGAAGATGACTGGTGAGCATCTTGATGTCGAGCTTTCGGCTTGTGACGAGGCCCTCACCGGGGAAACTGTACCCTGCTCAAAGAAGAGGGAGGAGGCGAAGAAGACCATGCGCCCAGGGAAGTACGTCCCTCAGTGTGAAGCAGACGGGGTGACCTTCAGCAGGAAGCAATGCCAGGGTGGTGTTCAGAACTGCTGGTGTGCCCACCCGGTGACGGGTGAGAAGCTCGATTCCGACATCTCCACCTGCCAGGCATGTGCTGTGAAGAGGGATGCGGCTCAGAAGAAGGGCTTCTTGGGATCCTACATCCCTCAGTGTGAGGAGGATGGTACTTTCAAGACGAAGCAGTGCCATGGCAGCACTGGGAAATGCTGGTGTGCCGAGAAGATGACTGGTGAGCATCTTGATGTCGAGCTTTCGGCTTGTGAAGAGAGAACCCCCGCTTGCGGTGAGGCGAGGGTGGCAGCATTCAAGACAAGCGCAGCATTTGTACCGGAGTGCGAAACAGATGGCAAGCTTTGGAAGGCAAAGCAGTGCTCGAAGACAGGGTGCTGGTGCGTGGATGTGAAGACGGGGAAGCGGGCGGGCGAACTGAATGCAGAGGGGTCCTGTGTTGCCGTAGAGGTTGTGCACTGCATGGAGGCAAGGGAGGAGGCGAAGAAGACCATGCGCCCAGGGAAGTACGTCCCTCAGTGTGAAGCAGACGGGGTGACCTTCAGCAGGAAGCAATGCCAGGGTGGTGTTCAGAACTGCTGGTGTGCCCACCCGGTGACGGGTGAGAAGCTCGATTCCGATATCTCCACCTGCCAGGCATGTGCTGTGAAGAGGGATGCGGCTCAGAAGAAGGGCTTCTTGGGATCCTACATCCCTCAGTGTGAGGAGGATGGTACTTTCAAGACGAAGCAGTGCCACGGCAGCACTGGGAAATGCTGGTGTGCAGAGAAGATGACTGGTGAGCATCTTGATGTCGAGCTTTCGGCTTGTGACGAGGCCCTCACCGGGGAAACTGTACCCTGCTCAAAGAAGAGGGAGGAGGCGAAGAAGACCATGCGCCCAGGGAAGTACGTCCCTCAGTGTGAAGCAGACGGGGTGACCTTCAGCAGGAAGCAATGCCAGGGTGGTGTTCAGAACTGCTGGTGTGCCCACCCGGTGACGGGTGAGAAGCTCGATTCCGACATCTCCACCTGCCAGGCATGTGCTGTGAAGAGGGATGCGGCTCAGAAGAAGGGCTTCTTGGGATCCTACATCCCTCAGTGTGAGGAGGATGGTACTTTCAAGACGAAGCAGTGCCATGGCAGCACTGGGAAATGCTGGTGTGCCGAGAAGATGACTGGTGAGCATCTTGATGTCGAGCTTTCGGCTTGTGAAGAGAGAACCCCCGCTTGCGGTGAGGCGAGGGTGGCAGCATTCAAGACAAGCGCAGCATTTGTACCGGAGTGCGAAACAGATGGCAAGCTTTGGAAGGCAAAGCAGTGCTCGAAGACAGGGTGCTGGTGCGTGGATGTGAAGACGGGGAAGCGGGCGGGCGAACTGAACGCAGAGGGGTCCTGCACAGGTATCACGATGAACACGCCTTGCTTGGAGAAGAGGAACGCTGCCTTGGAGAAACATACCAAGACAGGACACACGGGGGTGTACATTCCACTGTGTGAGGCGGATGGTAGCTACAGCAGGAAGCAATGCCGGGGTGGTGTGCAAGGCTGCTGGTGCGTGGACTCTGAAACGGGAGAAAGATCGGCAGATAATAAGTGCCTTTCTTCCCTTAACAAGAAGTCCACTTTGCCTGAATCCGAAAACAACAGCGAGAACGACAGCAAGAACGACCTGAATGTTGGCATTGCAGTAATGGCCGTTGGTACAATGGCTGCGGCTATCGCAGTCGCTGCTGTAACTTACTATCACTTGAAGAGGAGGCGCTCTCTGCATGACAGTGTGATCGCTAAGGAACTGGGGCAGGACATGGATTGCATTTCGACATGGTATGGAGGGGACGGGTTTTTGGAGTAGGAGGAAAAAAAATTTTTAAAAAAAAATAAAGTGATGTTGAGGACCCTTCAGACACCGTGAAGCTGAACCTTGTAGACCACGACGCGGTTGAATAGAAAACCCCCCCTTTTTTTCACAGAAGGAGAGGGAAAAAAAAAAAACAGAGGAGAGAAACGACATAAGTCATGAAGTAAGAAAAAAAAAATACTTTTCCCCCTCTTCAAACGACGAAGTTGAGGAGAGCTTAGCGATCTTTTTTGTATTCCCAGAATGGGAGTGGGTCTCGCTCGTATGCCCCGTTTGAAGTTTTTTTTTTGTTTACAGTATTTTTTTTTTAAACTCGCAAAAAAAAGAAGAACGAACGGTGTAACATAAATTGAAAAGGGGGAGGAGAAGGAAATAAAAAAGAATCTTTGTGAATATTTTCTAGTATTTTTTTTGATTTTATTATTATTATTATTTTTTCCCCCTTTTGACACAAAAAGAAAAGAACTTCCCGCGTCTGAGAATCGAAAGGAAGAAAAATGAAAGTAAAAAAGGGGGGGGGGAGAAAATCATACAAATAACGAAACCCGCGTGCCCCCCCCCCCCCCTTCCCTAGTTTATCTTTACGTATTTTGTTCTTTCCATTTTCCAATTAGAAAAAAAAAGGGGGGAGTAAGAAACTCGTTGTTCTTATACAAAACCCCCCCTTTTTTTTCCTGATTTGAGAAAAAAGTTTCCTAGCCCCACTTTTTTTTGATTTTTTTTCTTTGTGACGGGAAAAAAAAAAAAAATAGAAGGGAAAAAAAAATTGTTATGTCAATCTCTTCCCCCCCCCTCCCTCCGTTTTCATTATACCAGTACCATTGACAAAGAAAAATCTTAAAGAAGAAAGAAAAAAAAGGGGGGAGGGGAAAGTACCCCATTTTTTTTTCAAAAAAAAAAGAAGAAATATGCAAAGGACACGGCCAACCCGCTGTGCATTAGTGAGCTTGCTAGGAGCGCACTTAGCGAGCACATCAGAGGTTGAGATAAAAACAGATGGAAAGTCCGCTAAAAAGACACATCAAGAAATGATGTACTGGGTGAACAACGAAAACTACGTCGAAATGGCACAAGAAATACTGGCAAAACGAAAAGAAGAAGGCTACCGTGTGTCTGTAAAGACAATATGTACCGTATTGAGAAGGGCCGGAAACATGCAACAAATGAGGGAAGTCATTAAGTTCTGCAGCAAACAGATTGTGGCCCACCGCATGCTTATGGAAACAATGATACAAAAATGCTTAGAAGTAGGCGAGGAACACGAACTGCGCTACCTCTACGAAAATGAGACACTCAGACGGACAGAACTGTACCAGCTGGCGTCTTTGTTCTTGAAATACGGGCAAAATCACGAACTGTGTCGCTTAGTCAACATGCAACAAGCTTCAGAATCATCTCTCATTACCTCAGATATATTCGCGCTTCTTGTTCGATCTTGCGTAACATATCGGCAGCTTTTCGCGACTTTAAGAAAAGGCCATAGTTGGAGGTTCCGTAATCAAGAAGTCGCACTAGCCGCCATCGAGGTCAGCATCGACCTGCAAAACCCGCACTGTTCCAGACTTCTTACCTGGATCCTTGAAGGTACCTACGGAACTGCCGAGGCTCCATGGTGGGAACACCCTTCGCTGTCTGAAAGAACAGATTTACCCAGGGACAAGGATGACATAGGTGCTGCAATCATAACCGACACGGAGCGCATGTTGCCCAGGCTGTACCGGGTGGCTCCCTGGTCCACGCCATGGGCTGCTTTTTTATATTATCACGCGGTTGTGGGGGACTTCAAGAAATGCAGGTTCTACCTGAGGAAGCTCAGGAAGATGGAGCTGGTCTACAGGCCCGTTGCGCGACACTACCTTCTCCGCACTGCTGGTCTTCTTATCGCACGCAAGCGGGGGGAGAAGACCCGCACTAAAGAATGGAACGATCTTGCCTATGACGTCTACAAAAGCATGCCTGAGTTGTATCCCCTCTACCAACAAGTCATCTCCGGGAGATACGTACACACACTCAGATCGACGATCCCACCCGGGGAAGGCAGTGGCCTTGCTTCGAATATCGACAAAATCGCTCATTTGTAGAGTATTCTTTTTTTTTTTTTTTTTTTTTTTTTTTTTTTTTTTTGTATTAAAACTCCCGCTTTCTTTTCCCCCCCCCTTTTAACCGAAGCAGGAGGGGGGAACGCAACAATGTCGGGGAACCAGTTAGAGATGCTAGCAGGATGGCACAATGTCGCAGTCCGTGCTGAGAGCACCAACGAGCAGCGGCTGCAAGCCTTGAAAAGCATCGAAGACGCGAAGGAAGTACTGGGATGGGACTGCGGGGAAGCAGGCATCGCCATCATGGGCAAAGTTGACGTGAATGATGGGTTGCATTACTTCGGCCTGCACCTGCTCGAGGAGGCCGTTGAGCGGTACTACGAAGGGAGGGATGAGTCGCGGGTTGTATTGCGGGGCAAGATTATGGAAGCGGCTTTAAAAATGGGCACCTGCCCCAACAGGACTTCAGAGAAGCTGGGGCAAGTCATCGCAGACATCGCGAAGCAAGACTGGCCAGCGAGGTGGGGGGACTTCATCCCGCAGCTCTTGCAGGTCCCCATGGTGATCGTCAGCAAAACCCTGCGGTCGTTGTTGGAAGATTTGAAGGAGGCGTCGACTGTAGCCTCTACAGGGACATCGAAGTGGGATAAGAAGTCCCATCTTCCTGCTCCCCGGAAGCGGGAGCTCGTCACAGCCGTTCGCGAGATCTCAGCCGACCTCCTCACATACCTCCATACACACCTCCAGTCACCCGATGCGCATGTCGCTTCTATACAGTGTCTCACGTCTCTTATCTCCCTTGTAGACTCTGCTGTGATCATCAACTCTGGCGTGCCGCAGACTGTCACCACGCTCCTCATGAACACGAACCCCCAGTCTGACTCCTGGCAAGTCATTGCGGAGTGCGTCGCAGAGCTTGGTTCCATCCCGTCGGACAGCATCAGCTGTGTTCTTGCGGCTGTCTCCACTCTGGCGCATAAACTGAGCACCACCTACAGCGGCAAACCCTGCCCTGATGAGTGTGCACACCTCGTGCTGATGGAAACCTGCAAGTGCCTCAGCGCGCTGATTTCCAACAAGGTGCTCATGAACGATGCTGCAAAGGTACTTGAGGTTGTCAAGGCATGCCTTGGGTTGCTAAAGATACCCAGCCTCCCTGTTGCAGAGAACCTGCTTCCCTGCTTGCTACTTATTGTGAAAGCGCGATACGATAGCGAGATGAAAGAGCTGCCTGTCCTGCTCAGGGAGGCACTGGCGGACAACATCAGTGACCCGGAATCAGAGGGCGGCTTGGCCTTCCCGAATATCTCGTGGTCGGAGGTGGTGTATGACTATGACGAGTGGAAGAGTGCGCTTGCAGGTGCCAAGAGGGACGGGCGGGCCATCCTGATGTCGTTGACAAAGAGCGATCCCGTGTTTATGGTGAATACGATGTTAACGCTGGCAAAGGAGTTGGGGACCTTCCAGACCAGGCACCCCAGTGACCCACTGGACTTCACCGGCGAGCTGCACCCTTGCAGCAGGCAAGCCGTTGCATGGGAATCTTCGACCTTCGTCATCACATCTTGCCTCTCAGCCCTTGGCACCATCCCGCAAGCCTCACTTGAGCAGGCCCCTGTGAAGGAGCTCGTTGAGTCTCTGTCTTCAGCTCTCAGCATAGAGACCAGCGACAGTGCAGTTATCATGGCGGTGGCCGACCTCATCGGTGGACTTGGGAGCTTGTACAAGACGCACCCCAACCAGCTGGTGTCGCTGGCGTTCGAAAAGCTTTTCAAACTCATGCAGCACAGGAGAGACTTCGAAGCTGGCAGCACGGTGCTGTCGCCCGCCACGTCGGACGCCAGGAAGAAGGTCATGAACGCATACATCAAGATCTGCTCCACGCTCCCTTCGCAGCTGCTGCAGTTTGTGCACCCTCTGATGGAAAGGGCCTCTGCGTTGGTGGCGTCGAACGAACTCCTGCCCTCAGAAACCAGCTCTCTCTACGAAGGCCTCGTGATTATCAGCAACATGATGCCTGCAGAAGGGCAGTCCGCACTGCTGGAGACGCTCATCAAACCCTCTCTGGCACTCATGGGAGAGATGAGCCACATGTCAAGCGTGCAAAGCCTTGCCGCGCTGCTCCAGAGGCCTACGGCACCTGACTCATCAGTGTCGAAGATCCTGCACATGCTGAACACCCTTACGGGAGTGTTCCGCCACTGCAAGGGCACGGTGTTGAAGGGATTGGCAGAACAACTGGCTTCCACAATGCTGCAAGCGGCGCAGTCTGTTTCCTATCTACACGGGAAGCAGAAGGAGGCGCTTCCTGCAGTGCTGCACCCGATGCTCGCTGTTGAGAACTCAGACAACGGCTCATGGCAGTACGCGACAGGCGACGAGCAAGCGACGCTTACTCTTATCGACGATGGACGCAACTTCATGTCGTCGTCACGTGTCCTGCTCTTCGAACTCCTCAGCTACATCGCCGTCACCACACCTGTGCTGCACGAGCACTACGTCACCTCGAGCGTGGGGGCCATCGGTGAAGGCTTGTCGGTAGACAGTGCCAGGGAGCTGCTTTTCCACTTCGCCCCGAGGTTTGTGTACTCTTGCCCTCCCCAGCTGCTTGAATCTGCTGCCAAGTTCTTCAACGGGTCCTGCAAAATGGCAGCGGATAGCATCACCACGTGGTACCTGCAGTACTCGGAGTCTGAGGACAGGCGTGTTGTGTACGAAACAGCGTCGCTTGCCATCGACCTCATCGGCAGGCCGGTGAAGGCGAACCAGGGGCAGGAAGAGGGTGCTGTTTCAAACTATTTGATGACCAACCCCATATCTTGCACGGGTATCTTGCTGGTGGTGAACAGCAGTTTGGTGTGGGGCGACGCGCAGCCCGCTGTGAGGGCATTGGGGGTCCTGAAGAAGATGCTGCCCGTCATTGTGCAGGCTGCAGACCTACACCAGCACATCTATGTGATATACGGGAACTGCATCAAAAGGCTGCTGCAGGCAGAGCTAAGCGACGGGATCAACGGGCTGGTGGGGTGCAATTCGAAAGAGGACTCGCTGCTGTCAGAGTGTGTCGCCGCCATATCGCTGATGTTATGCACGCTCGGCCCTGTGCACTCTGTCTTCGTAAGCGCATTGAGACAGGCAGGTGTCCCGGAGAGCGAGAGCTTGGACGCTGTGTTCGACCCTCAGGAAGGAAGGCGGGTGTCCTTCGTGCGCTCCATTGTCAGCAAGTACATCGCAGGGCGTAATAAGAGCAGAACAAAGACCCCTGTCAACCTCGCACTGCCGTCGTTCGCATCTCATGTAAAGGGCACAGGGTATGTTTTGTTGGTGTTACGCAACCCCCACACACAACAGGTACTTCGACGACCCCACGCCCATCCCCGTGTCGTAGTAGTATCAAGGTTCACTTAACATGAAACAGATTTTTTTTTTTTTTAAAAAAAGTTTTTTTTTTTGTTCGGTTTTGGAAATATTTTCCCCCTAGGAAATGGCTTACACACATGCGATGCGGTCCTTTTCGTTGGACGTGACGGGGTCCCCACACATGGGCGAGGGGCTCTTGAAGACGTGTTTGAGCACCGGGAACAGCAGGAGGTGCAGCAAAGTGAAGCTGGCCCCGCCGCTCCCCATGCTTCTCAACGAAGTCGACGAGGAAAATTCGTTTGTGACGGTGATGCTGAACGGAAACTGCGTGGTGCGGTGCGGGGTACCGCAAGGGGACGCAACGGCAGAAGTGGTAACAGACCTCCCGCACAGTGTGAGAATCAACAATGACGGCCAGTCCCTGTACCTCCAAACAGTGGCTTACATGGCACACGTGTGTACTCGAGATATCGATATCTCAATCACCTTAGTTGACGAAACAACAGACAAGGAGGAAACCGTCCCCGTGGGCACACTAAACCACGATGTAAAAATGTGTAAAAGCGTTGATTTTGTCCCTTTCGTTCCCACGAAGGCAGTCCTGACTCTGTCAGGGAAGAAGCAGCTTGAGGGGTCTTCTTTAAAAGACGCTAAGTTCCTCAAATCCGTGTCATCAGTACTGCGAAGCATGGCGTTAAACCCTGGGCAGGGCTCGATGAGCGCGGCTGTCTTGCAAAACCATGCCAAGTGTTTGCCTTTATATGACGAGATAGTGGGTAAAAGTGGTTGGTTGCAGTTTTTAAAAGCGTGTGTTGGGTTGGAGGTACTCCAGCTAACTGAGGAAGAGATTAATAATCTAAACCTCGGGCCGTTGGTGAAGGTGGGAGAGCCTAGAGTGGTTCTTCGAGGAGTTGATTGGAAAACACGTGATGCTGATCGGGCGAAGCAAGTTCGTGAGAGGGAGCGGGCGTTGCTGGATACGCTTGTGTCTATGTTTCGTAGTTCAGGGGAATGTCTCACTCAACAGGAGCTAATGGAGATTTTGGGTGAGGACTCGAATTTTTTGTTTTTTGTACAGCCCTCGCTTGCAGCTGTTTCGCGTTTCATTATGCAGAACAAGGATATCTTTACGTGGCCCACCCACCCTGAGATGACGTGCACGGCCGGTCTGCGCCACGACCGTCCTGGTGAGGTGTCCCTTACTAAGAATAGCTCTGAGCGGATTCCCATCAATGCTGTAAGAAAAACAAAGCCTAAGTGAATCTAGGGGGGGGAAATTGCATTTACACTAGCATTTTTTTTTGTTGTTGTATTAGCACAAAAAAAAAAGAAAACGTATCGTGGGGGGGGGGGGTTATATATTTTGTTTTTTTTTTATTTTCGTGCGAAAGAAAAAAAAAAGAAAGGGCTTTTCTAATTTTTTTTTGTCGTTGAAAGGACGCCTCTATAGTTTGGGGGATAGGATAGCATGATGAGAGCAGGGGGGGGCCAGTCTCACAACCCCCCTCCCTGACAAAATTAGACTGGTCTACTCGTTTTTAATCAACTGTATCTCTATCTCTTCTACTAGACGTCACAAGTGAGCCTATTTATTCACGATTGATGAGCAAAAAAAAAAAAAGAAAAAAAAAAAAAAAAGAACTGGGCAGCGCAACAGGGTTACCTTAGGTAGATAATTTGGTACTCCGTTGCATTTTTGTTCGATGGGTCTACCCCATTAAAAGTGATTTTCGATTTTCTTTTTTTTTTTTTTTCTCTCTCTCTCTCCCTCTTTTTTTTTTTTACTATGGAGGACGGCCAAGGACCCGCTCATGTCCTACAGCCTGAGACGAGTGATCGCAGGAGGGGTTCCCTACCTAAACCCGCACGCAAATGCGAACCGAAAGAGCGTCCCACTGGCGCCTGAAGGTGACGACAACGGTGACGACGAGGAGAACATGGGCCAGGCACCAACGACGGAGGTATCGCACACGCAAGGATTCAGATGCGACCTGTGCAAGTCACCACACCCGGACACGGTGACCTTACTCCGCCATCAGCTGTATGAGTGCGCCTGTGCACAAGAGGAGCTGGCACTAGACGGAATGGAGCCGTTGCGCAACAGATCAGGATGGCCCCTATGTCTGGAGCTGCACGCGATACTGCCGAGGGGGCATGTCTTCGCACACCTGGAGAAGCTGCAGCGATACATGGCTGTGGTGGTCGGGAAACGGGATGTGGAGCTCATGCAAATAGACAACGCCAGCACACAGCCGCTGCCGTGGGTACGCGATGTGGAGGGAAGGAGATGCCTCGTGCCGACGGCGGGGGAGCTCGAAGGAGTGGGAGGAATCGTCGCAGAATTCTTGAACCCGCTGCTGCAGTGGTTGTCACAGCTACGATGGGTGAAGGAGGACACCAGCTCTGAAGTGTCAGCGGTGGAATTGGCCATCGACTTCGAATGGACGACAGGCAAGTTACTGGGAGGTCTGCTGGAAGATATGGCTCGCAAGATCAAAGCACTGATAAGAAAGCTGAACGCGGCATGCAGAGCACGGAAGAAGCCACGCCCCTTCCCGGCGGATGAACAGAAGAGAGTGAAGTCCCTCATCGCAATAGGTGGGAAAACGACTATGGGTTTCGCCAGGAGGCCCATCTTCGCCACCCACTCCACGCACGACAAGCTGATGGAACTGAAAGCCGCTTACAAGCGAGACCGCATCACGCGACTCCGCAAGACGCTCAAGGCCTCGATTGGAACGAAAGCAATGCTCCAGAAGGGGAGTATAAATAGATAGCCCCCCCAACCCACCCAAGGGCGGCCCTCCATGAGGGGGTTTGTCCTGCACTTTGAGTTTTTTTCCCTTTTTTTTCTATCCGCTGTAAGAAGCGGGAAAAAAAAAAAAAAAAAAAAAAAAAAGAAAAAAAAAAAAAAAAAAACTCTTTTTTTTTTATTCTTCAATTCATATTTTTGAAAAAGAGGAGGAAAAAAACAAACAAACAAAAAAAAAAAAAAAAAACATTAAAGAAACAGAGGGGGGAAAACTTTTGCGCAGCATGTAAACTTACAGCTAAGTCCATCTTGGGCCTTTTTAGGCGATCCTGTCACATACTGCAGGTTCCCTTCAAGACATCTTTTTCTTCTTCTTCTTCTTCTCCCTCCCCCCCCTTTTGTTACTGAAGTGAAAAGTGCCAAGCAAGACTATTTTTTTCTGTCCAGGCATTCTTCCTTTTTTTTTTCTTTTTTTTTTTTTGTTTTAACAATATTATTGTCGAGACTAAAAACTAGTTGATGGCAGCGTAATGAGCTATTTTATTAGGTAAAATTCCGCTCGTGCGCACAAACAAATGGAGCGCCAAACTAGTTTTTTCTTTTTTTTTTTTTTTACGCATTTCTAAATATGTAGTTGGACTGTCTAATGTTCGAGCCTTTTTTTTTTCTTTTTTTTTTTTGTAGCTTTTCACTTTTTCTTTTACAGTTTATTTTGTTTTCGTCACTTTTCCTTTTTTTGCAAATGGATAAGGGAAAAAAAAAAAAAAGAAAAAAAAAAAAAAAAAAAAAAAGAGGTAACGCCAAGCCCTCTTGGGTCCTGTCATTGTCTTCGCCAGATCGCCATTTAGGATTTTAATTGAACAATTCAGGTAACAACAAGCCTCCCAAGGAAAAAAAAAAGGAGAAAAAAAGGGGGAGGTTGGGCGACAATCTGTTACAGAATGTGATTAGGTCCAGTTTTCTTAAATTTTTTTAATGTAATCGTTGCACGCAAACAATAAAAGGAAACGAAAAAAAAGGGGGGGGGGGATAATATGGTAAAAGACTGTTCTCTGCTATTTCGTCACAGAAAAAAAAGAAAAAAAACGAAACAAAAAATACAAAAAGAGGAGGGGGGGGGGGGGGGGGATGTAAATAGCCCCCTTGGAAATTCTATTAATTATGGTTCGGAATGAACCAGAAAGAAAGCAGAAAAAAAAAAGAAGAAAAAAAAAACTAAAAGTTTAGTGAGCGGCCTCTTGCTTCTTTTAATACCTTTTCGTTTAAAAAGAAAGTCTGAAAATACTTCGCACAAACACGCATGCAAGAAGCGAAGGTTTTTTTTATGCAACAAAAAAATATCTGAAAACTTTTACTGATCATATATTTTTTTCTTTTTTTCACCCCCCCTCCTCCGATAAGCACTGGTGATTTATGCCAATTCATGGAAATTGGAACTTTTTATATTATATACTGTAAAACGAAAAATCACCGGACTGGCCGACCGGATGATTTTTCCTTTCCGGACATTTACAGCTTTCATGGGAGCTTTGGAGAGTGGGAAGGATGAAGAGCAGGAGGAATGGGACTGGGGAGGACCGTTTTCCGTTTGTTCTTCGTATTCGTCAGTCGAAATGTTCCCTCCTCCGTCTCGGCAAAGACTTGCTGAGGCTGACAGACAGCAAGTGCAAGGGCGTATCGTAGCTTGCCCATCCCAATCCCTTTTTAATTTTATTTTTGCCATTCTTTAAAAACTCTTGCCACAGAAGCAAAAGTTCTTCTGAGAAACATGCAGCGGACATTTCTTGGGACAGGGTAGAGGTAGCCCTGGGCCCCTTAAATAGGTGTAAAGAAGCCCTGGCGCGACCGGATGATTTCCCTTCCGGTAATTTTCGTTTTTTTTTTTCTTGGGTGGTGGGGATAACATGGAAATATAAGAAGTACATCAGATGTGTTGTTCGCTGTTGACCTCCTCGTCGGTCATCACCGGTAGCGCCCGAGTGGAAGAACGTAACGCAGATGCTCAGGGTGACGAACAGGCAGCAAACTGCACGAGCGCAGAATCTTGGTTACCCGGGACGCCCCGGCTAGGGTTGAGCACACCGCACGCATTAAGGACACGACGCGGAACGCAAAAGAAGCTACAACTCGGCCGGGGAGCGCCCCCTGTAATCAAGTAGGTAGTTCGTGCTTCATTGCACGCTTAACGCCACCTAGTGTTGCAATCAAAGCCCCATTTCTTTTTTTCTTTTTTTTTTTTTTACAGTATACGAGCTCGTCCGGACGAAAATGTCAACACTTTTTTGGGCACCTCCGAAAATTTCTTGTTTTGATTATTTGAGCAAAAAAAAGGGCAGCATGCAACCATAGGAAGATGACATACATGGTGTACATGACACCATTCTTTCAATTGCGATGCTTGTTTTGCCATGAGGGTGGCAGGCTTTGCAACCGGCTGCCCCGGGAAGCGAAAAATAGAGGTCAAAAAAACGGCGAAAAATGTAAAATGCAATTTCATTGCTTAAAATGCAGCATCTAGGGTGCATAAAATTGGTGATCAAGCGCACTTGTGACCCCTGGGTACAACCCAGGGTCGGGTTACTGTTAAAAGTACTTAGCGAAAAATATATGGCGCCGCATAGCCCCCGAGAATCCGGGTTTTTACACCCTATTTTTTGGCTTTTTCAAGGGGTTCCTAAGGGATTTTGGCCTTTTTCAGAAAAACCAATTCTTAACACTTGCCTGCTCATGCAGAGCTTCGGCATTGGTATCTTTGGGGTCAAACTTTCATTACCCATCTGCTGAGGTTTTTCCTTTTCTTTTGCACTCATAATACTTTAAAAGTGAAAATTTTGCTTTTTTAAGGGGTTTTAAAGGGATTTTAGCCTTAAATAGGCCAAAATGGCACTGTAAGGGTAAGTTCTCCCCACCCCATTTTAATAGTGATTTAGAGTCCAGCCCACCCAAAATGACCCCAAAGGTTTCACAGATTTTCAATCTGCGTCCATCCTCCGGTTGTTTTTCATGGAAAAACGAAAATAAAAAATGGAGTCTGGGTTATTTGTAACTTCCAAATTGAATCGTTTGCCAAAAACCATTCTAAAAAACATGTTGTTGCACGTGCGTTTTAAAAATAAAACAAACGGCGAGCATTTTAACCTATATGGTGTTCAAGCTTAGACGGCATTTCTGCACACAAAGTGGTGTCGGACTACTTTTCTACTTAGAAATTTAACGGGGGTTTTCCGCCGCATAGGAGGGTCATTTATTGACATTCTTTTCCGGACGAGCTCATATAAAGATTTTTTTTTTTCCTCCTCGAAAAACACAATAAAAAAAGAAAAGAAAAAAACAGAATCCTGGCCCCCCACATCCCTCCACCCACCTCCCCCCCCATGAAGCACGGGAATGGGCCGCGGATCCCATTGCTTATCGAGGAAGAAATTCTGGCGGAAGAGAGCACCGGGAGCAGTGTGGAATCAAGAGGCGATGAATTAACAAACACAAAAATACTTCGGGATATAATAAAGAAGAAGAACACCGTGATGACCTTCCAGCAAGCGGCACAAGACAAGTGGAGAGTACGCAAGGATCAACAAATCTGCGCCACAAGCTTAGCATGCCTTCTACTCATAGTGGTGCAGAATGTACTGATATGGCAGTTCGCACACGGAGGAGATCCCGACGATAATGGAGTTGATGTACGACAAGAAGACCACCCCACCTTGTTCGTGGTGGTGTGGTGCATGAACAGTGCAATGATGCTGCTTACCGTGATGTCTTTAGTGTTTTTGGGGCAGTATTACAGGGCTTCATATGTGACTAAACAGCAGGACTGGATGCAACAAATGGGCGATGGTATAGATGAACCCACGGGGCTCCCTCCTTCCGCTTGCAAGCTTTTCACCCGTTTCGCTGTCGAGGTGACGATTCAGCTTATTTACCCGTTTCCGTTCATTCCGAGGTCTTCCTTTCTGTACCAGCTCCTCCTCATAGGGATGTTCTTCAGGCTTTACATCGTTCTGCGTGTGCTGCACACGAGCAGTCACGCGTTCCGCCGCCGTGCTCAGATCAGATCGCAGTATCAGGATTTTCGTAGGATGAACCTGAAAATCTCTTGGGACCTAACCATTAAAATGGCGTTCTATAAATATATGTGGGCGATGGTGTCGGTATCCACGTTGCTCATCATCTTCGTGCTCGCGTTCTGTCTGTACGTGTTGGAGCGGGAGGCGAGGGATACACAGGTAATGATAGAAACGGGAGGGAAATTTAAAAAAAAAAAAAAGGGACTCCATTCCGGTTTTTCCGATATCGGCGGTTGCCTGTGGTTCTCCTTCATTACGTTCAGCACAATAGGATACGGCGACATGGTTCCAAGGGTATTTAAAAAAAAAAAAAAAGAAATAGCTAATGACTTTACCGTTACCTCGAGGTTCCGCATTTTACCGTCGAGGGCCCGAGATGGTAAAATGCGGAACCGAGAGGTCGGTAAAGCATTACTTGGCGGTAGGTAAGTGGTTTTATTTCACGACACTCTGAAATTACTTCACGAGGGGCACAAAGGGGTGACAAGGGGTACAACAAGAGAGGGGTTACAAAGGTTACAATACAAGTTGTTTTTCCTCCTTTTGTTGACTAAGAGCTGCCGCTGTCGCTGGCATTGCCACTGTCACCATCTCTAATCAGGCCTTCCCATACCTGGCGCGGCCGCTGGCTCCTTTTTTTCTGCTGCTTCGGTATTTTGAAGTCTTTTGGGGAGCTTGGGTAAGCTGACTAAGTTACCCTTGCCCGCAGAAGAGTTACCCCCAGAAACTAGGAACAAGGCCTAGCCAAAAGTGGGCAAATTGGGAGGAAAAAGTAGTCCAACTTGGAACTGAGCCGAGGCAAAAGTTGGCCAATGAACCTGGGGGGAAATTAGCAAACTGAGAGGAAAAAGTAGCCCCACTGGGAACCGAACCGAGGCAAAAATTGGCCTACTAAGGCATATTATTTACCGGAAACCCCCTATTACTTCACGGAAAACAGGCTATTATTTCACCGTGAAGTAATGAGATTTAGCGTGAAGTAATGGGCCCCCCAGTGCGTGAAGTAATTTCTGAAGAGTGAAATAAAAAAAAAAAAAAAAAAAAAAAAAAAAAACACACTCAGACCCCAGCCGGGAAGGTTGTAACAGTCCTCCTTGGTGTTCTGGGCCACCTTGTCATCGCGACCTTCGGTGGTGTCGTGACGAATAAGCTCACCCCCACCAAAACCCAACAGCTCATGACGGAGTACGTTGAAAACCAGGACGCGGAGGCTAATTACAAACGGGCAGCGGCAACGCTTATCCAGTCCGTGTGGCGGGCGTGCCTTGCAAGAAGGCGGGCGGAGCGCAACATATGGTCCAGCGACAGGGAAAGCAACAAGATTCGACAGCGAAACCGAGAGCAGGTCAGACAGGCCGTGAAACGCTTCATGCAGAGGAGATACCAACTAGCAAAGTCATCCCTGCAAGCCATCGACCCTGTCGTTGACCAAAAACTTGATTTAATGAACAACATGCTAGAGGCCCACGGTGATATTCTGAACAAACTTGTAGGATTGCTTGACTGTGCATCAACCGCTAACCCGGGATCGCCTTTAATGAGTACTATGCAACTGACCAGAAAATCTGGCAACAACCTCTTCAGCGGATCGTTCGGACGGACTAATTCACCGTCGCAAAGACGGGCGACGCCATTTAGAAAGGGCTCCGCAAGACGTTCAAACAGCATTACAGGGTTTCAAATGGCGTTTGGAGATAGAAAACCGCCTAGTCCGACCGCTCTCTTGATACCTGGGAATGATGTTAACCCTAGTATTGATATCACACCTATACCCATATTGAAGACACCCCCTTCGAAGCCTGCTTCTCTTTTTGAAGGTGCGTCTTCTTCGAACAAACAGCTTTTGCGTGTTGATGATGAGAGTTTTCTTGATGCGTTGCGGCTTCATTCTACAGAAACGCTGCCTGTGCAAGGGGTTATGGAGGAAGACGAGGAGGAGGAAGAGGAGGAAGTTTTGGATCCCATAGAAGATTCAATTTGTGCGACCGATCTTCTCCCCATAGCTGTCGGGCGTCCACCGGAACAGTCGGGTGGGAATCCGTTGGTGTTGAATGTTGCGAAGGGTCCTCCTGAGGTGCGGGTGGCGACGGGGGGCTTGCCGCGAAGCCCTCGAATGAGCAATTCAAACAAAAAGAATTTTGGTAAACAGCCGTCCAAGGTGGCACATCAGCTCCCAACATCGCCCCTCCTCCCCCCTGTGCCATTGTTCGATGTTTGTTCCCTTGCGTCCGTTAATTCTGCGAGTTCTGGTGGCACACTACAAGCCCCTGTGCGGCGGAAGAGTGCGTTCGTTGACAACCCGAGACAATCCCGGAATTTTGATGAATTATAAGTTTTTTTTTTTTTGTTGTATAGTGAATTATTGAGGAATTAAAAAAAAAAAATATAGAGGGGGGTTTTTTTTTTGTAGGATGCCAAGTAGCCCACATTCCCCTTCCCCTTCCCCACCATGCATAGTTTGTCGTAGTCCTTTTTTCTTTTTTTTGAAATCCATTTTATTGCAACCTTGTGTATTCTTCCTCTTTTTTTTTTTATTCTCTTAATGCCACGTTGTGTAATTTTGTTTTTCTTCTTTTTTTTTTTTTTTTTTGGGAAAGAAACAGTGATACAGGGGAAAAAAAAAAAGAAGAAGAAAGAGCAAACAAAAAGAAAAAAGGAGAAGAAGAAAAAAAAGAAAAAGTCTTTTTTTTCCCCCCCTCTTCAAATCCGTGGCAAAAAACCAAAAGTTAAATTTAAAAAAAAAAAAAAGTAATTCTCGAAAAAAAAGATGAATGAAAAAAAAAAACTTTTTTTCCCCTCCCGCTGGAGCGGCCAACAAGGCTTCTTGTAAGGTCATTTTGTCAAACGAAATTTGGTATCTTCGTCTGAGACTTCTTTTTCCCCCCCCCCCTATTTTCTCTCTTTTTTTCTTTGGTGGTGAGGGGTCTTTGATTACCATATTTCCTCCTCCCCATCTGCATGTCGAAGTATAGCATCCCAGACCACTGTTTATATTCTTTTACCCCCCCCCCCCCACCCCCTCGCACAAATGCAAAAGAAAAAAAAAAAAAAAACCGCACACAGGGAGGACAGGGTGTGACCGGAGGGGAACACCTGTCAAAAAAAAAAAAAAAAAAATGGCAGAAAACTGTGTCTCACCATCGTGCATGCAAAGCGGAAAGGTCAAAAAGACAGCGTACACGTACTGGGTGCAAGGCGTGCCTTCAAGCGATCTGTGGAATATGTTCACCGACGAAGGATGGCACAAGATCGACTTGGAAGAAGGGAAGGCGCCCTTCTTCAGCAGGTTTCGAAGAACATGCCGGTCGTCCTTAGTGAAACTGGCGCATATCAGACCGTTTCCGTACGCCACTTGCCTGGCACACTGTTGCGATAAGAAGCAATTCTACTCATCGATGACCGCAGCCGGCTACAGCAGATCAGTCCCCGAAACATATTTCTCGTACGAAAGCTTACGCAAAATGGAGACAAAAGACCGCCCGAACACAGGAGAGGTGTGGTACGTGAAAACATCAGACGGCTGCCACGGGAGGGGCGTGCAGGTATTCGACGATTTCCGGGAGTTAAAATCCCACGTGAGGTCCCTCCACAACGAGCCTTACGTAATACAAAGGGGTGTGTCCCAGCTCCATTTGGTAGGAGGGAAGAAGTGGACAGTACGAACTCATGTCCTCATAACCCCTGATCTGCAGCTGTACTCACACAACAACGGTGTTATTATTATCCACAGTGAGGAGTACAAGGAAGGAAGCCTTGAACGGGCTGCTCAGATTCTTCACAACAGTAAAGCTACGCGTTACAGTCTGCTAGACGGGCCTGTGAAACATCTCCTCCCGCACATCATGCCGCAGATCAACAAGATCTCGTTCCAGATTTGCAACAGTATTAGGACGAAGCTTTACAAGGCGGTGAACGGTCCCTCGCAACACTCGCAGTCGCCCTGTTACTACGCGTTGATGGGGCTCGACTTCATCGTTGATTCGTCAAAGACTGTCCACTGCCTGGAGGTGAATGAATTCCCGCAATTTGATTTCAGCTCAGAACCCGCTGCACATGAGGTTGTTGTTGATACTTTTAAAGACTTCCTTTCATTGGTGGTGTTCCCAAGAGCAACACCACTATGCGGGGTAGAACCGAAGCAAGGAGGATGGGTACTGCTCCCACCATTGGATTTCTCGCAGGACGATGCACCTCAAGACAGCATGCTGGAGAAGTCCATGAGCAAGAAGAGGAGATCGTCAGCATTGCCGCACAGCACAGACGCCGAGAAGAAGATGTTCCACGTGAAGGAGATGTCGAAGACAATGGAGTTAAAAGAAAAGGCTGTCAAGGAGAAGGAAAGAACCATGGCTACCCCACCTGTAAGCCCTTTGAAAATGGCGTCACCACCAACAAGCCCTCTGCAAAGAAAGATGTCAAGAAGGGAGGTGAGTTCCACCGTTACAACAGTTACGGAGACCGTAACTGTGGAGGAGAGCAGTACTGTTCCGTATGAGAATTTGAAGGAGAAACATGCGGAAGTAGGGCTTCCTGCCGCCCTGCGTTCTGTGGAAGACAAGCCGAAAAGGTCATTACCACCACCAATACCACCCCCTATGTACATTCCAAAGAAAACTAGCAACAGGCAAACATTGAAGCTCCACCGTGTAGGGGTCCGCTCTTCGGGCCAGAACCACAACCACAACGTGAACAAGCCGCATTATCACAATTACAGTAATACACAGAACAACCTGTGGCCTGCACCTACATACAGCCATGAACCCACCGCTGGGAAGATAAGGAACATGTTGTACAGCCTGGATGCGATGTCTTCTTGTAAGGTGAAAAAACCCATTAAGTATGAGGGGTTATGAGGAAAGATAGGGGGGGGGGGGGGGGGGGGAGAAGAAAAAAAAACAGAAACTGGATCAGACATGACATACAACCAAGAGAATCACCTTCGTGCAAATAGGAAAAGGATGGGGGGGGGGTAAAATGAAACCTGAAGAATTCTTTGGTTTACACCGAGGAGGAGAGATTTTTTTTTTGGGAGGACACCGCTTTGTTGCGGGTTGCCCCCCGGTTTTTTCTGGAAGGAACTATGGCAGAAAATGAAAAAAAAGAAGAAAAAAAAAGCCTTGTTATTATTACGTATACTCATACATGTTCACAATATAAAATCAAATAAGGTATGCTCTTTTTTTTCTCTCCTTCCTCTCTTTCTTGTCCTTTGCTTCTTTTATGCTTTTTGCTCCCCTGTCTCTGTTGCACTTTCTCTTAAGAAGGCGGGTAAGGGAGGAGACTCCTCTCTTTTCCCGTCTCTTTCGCCTCCTCCCCTTTCTTCCCCCCCCCCCCCCCCATCCCTTTCCTCCTTCATGTATGATCAATGGCTGCTTACCCGCCTCAGGAAAAAAGAAAAAAAAAAGGGAATAAAGAAAAGAAGAAAAAAAAAAGAAACCGTCGCATATCTAAATGCCCAAAATACTTTTTTTTTCCTTTTTTTTTTTCTTTCCCCCCTTTCTTTTTTTTTTTTTTCTTTTCTATTCTTTTTTTCTAGTACGCCACACGGTTTTAAAAATCAAAAAAAATAAGAGAAAACCAGGCTC
This sequence comes from Diplonema japonicum, assembly GCA_964019335.1. Classification (NCBI taxonomy): domain Eukaryota; phylum Euglenozoa; class Diplonemea; order Diplonemida; family Diplonemidae; genus Diplonema; species Diplonema japonicum. The sequence continues at coordinate 1,038,291 of OZ025648.1, forward strand.
ACGCGCATGGGGTAAATTCTTTGTAAAAAAAAAGTTTAAAGGAAAAAAAGAAGAAAAAAAAAATGAAGATGGAAGTATGCAAGGAGAAGTGGCGGAACGGCACATGGGAGTCCAGCAAAGACGACGACGACGATGAACGGATCCCGACACCTCCGCATAAAAAGAAAATGGATGGAATTCAATATTCGCCAGCAAGGGCATCGATGCTGCCTTTTAAAAACAGCTGCAGCATGCCGGAGAGGAAGAAGAAGGGCAGGTATGCTCGGGTGGGGATATGTTCACAAGACCCGCCGAGCTTAGAAAGTTCATTAGGAATACACCGCCCGCCATGGGGGTGGTGCTCCACCGGCTGCGGTGACATAGAAGCCGTGAAAAGAGAACAAACCGCTAAACCCGCTCCCGAAGAACTCCCTCTGATCCATAAAATCAAGAAAAACCCTGCTCTTGGCGAACGCTCAACTGTGTCTGAAGACTTTTCAATGGTGTCTTCCTATGTATCCCCGCGTGGGAAATCGCAATGGAAAACGGTGTATGATTCCAGCGGTCGGTTAGTGAATGTGTTGAACAGAAAAAGAAACCGACAAAGCAGCGGTTCTGTCCCTGGAACGGTCAAGACCCTCTCAGATCTCATTGCAGCTTCTACTCCCTCTGGCGCTTCTTCTCCCACAGGCACACCACCGCTTCCCTTCCCATTAAACAACCCCGGTCCCCAGGTCCCGAAGCCCCGGGGCCTCAAACGAGTGAAGGGGTACAATCATCATGGGCATATTTTTTATGAAGATGCTTAGTGATTTTTTTTTTCTTTTTTTTTTTTTATGTTACTGTAAAACGAATAATGTCGGACGGAAAAATTCTCGGACAGAAAAACTCCCGGACACCAAAAAAACCCGGACATTTTTCCGTCCGGGAGTTTTTCTGGGAAGAAGTTTTTTTACTTAAGGGGGGTAGCAGCTCCCACCACGTTTGCCTGGAAGGGCTTTATTCCTTGTGCAGAGCCAAAATGTCACCCTGCGTGGCAGTTTGAATTTTTCTTCCCCTTTCAATGCACCAACAAACAGCACCCACGGGATCTTTAACTTCTCATAAACCCGTACTTCTTTCGTCAAATTGACCAGTTCGACTACCCATGGCACGTTGAGCAGCTGGCTTGTGAGGGGCCCAACTTTGGTGCTGACACCCCCGGCCAGCTCACCCCCGAGAGGTGGAGGAGATAAACTCCTTACACCGGGCCAGTACAAACCCCCGAAAGCAGCTTGGCGGCCTCTGCCTCGGTCAGAAGACGGCAGCAACAGGTTCAACAGAGCCCCCGGTTTCTTCCAGACGGAAATACTGGACGTTGCTATTCCACCCAACCACACCCTGGCCGCCGCGACGCCGTGATAGCTGCGTATCGCCCAATACGGGATTTAGCATCCTTCGGGGGCTGAAAGGTTTTTGCTTGAGTCGATAGGTAAACGGGCTTGGTGAGCCTATCCCAGCACAACAAATATGCACCTATGCAGAAGGGCTGCTGTGCGCCAATCCAGCCCGAAAGACAGACTGGTAGACTTTGGTGGGGCACTGTCCTTTTCCACTGGCTAGGCTGACAAAATTTTGCAGCAAGAAAGACAAAAGCCGCAAGCCACCTCCGGAAAGCCCGGAAACGAGAAGGACAACGAGAAGGCACGCTGTTTCACCATGGAATTCAGGTCCATAATCGACACCCATAAAGTAAGGCCGGAATTGGTGTCTGGAATACGGGGTTAAAAACCAAAACAAAAAAAAGGGGGTGCTAAGGTCGTAAAAGTCCGTGGCTTGGGGGACAAAACGGGCTATAACCGAACAGCTGGCTGTTTCCTTGGCTGGATGGTTAAATACAAAGGCAAAGCGGAAACGCAACCGGCAGGGATTATCCGTGCCCCGGTCAAGCACCCGCCCACCGAATGGAGCCTAACGGCATCGCCCAATCATTGGGCTAATTATGATACTCGGTATCTGGGTTACGGAGCTGTTTCTTCCTTTTTGCTATAAATCATCGATTCCCATGGTTTTGCCGAACGGGCCGATTCTGCTGCTTGTCGGCGACCACAACTCTCATACGACCTATGCCTATGGGTTCGTAGAGTGGTTCGTAGGCGCAAACGTGCACATTGCTTTTGTCCCCCTGGGCTCACCTACATGGTTCAACCGATGGATATTGGGTTGAACGCAGCTGTAAAGCATCTATTAAGAAAGGTAGTAGGCCACACGAAGGCTCGACAAGCTGATTGCCTCAGGGGCAGCAAGGGAGGACAAAGATGCAGAAAGGGAACCCTGGGGGTTTCTTCGCGCGGTTGCCGTTTGCAGCCCAGGCCAGTATGTAGGTGGTAGTGAACCAGGCCCCCTGACGGCCTTACCTAAAAAAAATTCCCGGACGGAAAAACTCCCGGACGGAAAAATTCCCGGACGCCAAAAAAACTCGGACATTTTTCCGTCCGGGAGTTTTTCGTTTTACAGTATTTTTTATTCTCTCTCGCGCGCAACATCCGTAGCCATTCTGCATGAATGCAAATGACTTTTTCTTCTTCTTTTTTTTTTTTTTTTTTTTTAAGCTCAATAATCATCTGTTGTTGTTGTTGTTGTTTTTTTTTTTTTTTTTTTTTTTTTTTCTTTTTTTTTTTTTTTATTTTTTTTTTTTTCCTTTTAGGGGCAGCAAGACTTTTGACCGGTCTAGGTGCGTAGCGACACCTCCCCTTAAGCGAGTCATTTCAGGGAAGTCTGTGTCAGGGCGTTTCAAAACAGGGGTAACATGGATCGCATTTGGCTTCGGCAAAAGTAGTGCCGCACGTTTGACGACAAACCCCTTGTACTTATGGTACACTTGGAGCCTTGCTAGACTTGGAGCCTTGACAGTAAAGGATCAATTTTTTTTTATATTCTCGCTCTTTAAAGAAAAAACGAAAAACGAAAAAAAGAAATAGAGGAAAAAAAAGCATGAAACTTTAGTTTTAAAGAAAATGAAAATGAAGCGAGAAGAAAGGGGGAGGGGAGGGGAAGGGGGAAAAAAAAAAAGAAAAAGAAAAAGAATCACCACGCAGACACACACAAAAAATCCTTTCCCACCCCTCCCCCTTTTTTTTCTTTTTTTTTCTCCTTCTGGAAAACAAACTTTGGTACATTTCTCACCATTTTTTTTTTTTTTTTACAAAAAAAAAAAAAAAAAAAAAAGGAGGGGCGCGAAAAAAAAAAACCAAAACAATGGACCCACTTGGGATAAGCGCCTCAAACTGCCTAATGGAAAAGCAAACACTGGGCATCCCAGGCCAGATGTGTGAAAGTGAAGAAAGCGAGTGCGACGCAACAGAAATGAAGGAAAGGGTGAGGAAGAGAAAATCCATCACGGAGAAGAGCATGGTGAAGGGAGGCAGGGTTAGAAACATCGACATACGCAACATAAAATGGGACATCAGCGAGAACAAGCTGAAAGAGTGGACCACAGAAGGCAGGAAAAAAAGAGTCACGAAAATGGTGGCCATCCTACTCGCAGTCCAACTGGTCCTTGTTTCAGTACAGTGCAGCGGGGTCCTCGCCAAGGACAACGGACGATTTCTCACAAATTCGGACAATTCAAAAACTCCTTACTACCACGCTATAGTGGCAGCAATATCGACAACTGCAATCGCGCAACTCATTCTAATCCACAAATATTACATGATGGAACTTGAGATGCTTCCTACTACAAATCCTTTATGGGTCAAAACAACGTTATGGGACTCCCCCATTCTCCGATATTACGTTACCGAAATTCTTATATTCTCTTTACACGAACCGCCGGGGCTGGCGTTCGCGTGGACCCACTCTTACAAGCTCAGCATGCTGTGCTTGTTCAAATCGCATATATTCTGGCGGCTGTTAGCAGATATGTCATACACGCAACAACAAGGCGGAAAGCTTGTTTCTGCAATCGCTAGGATACGTATTACATGGACTTACCAGCTTCGTGCTGCCGCGTACACCCACCCATGGGTCTTTCAAGTCGCAATAAGCATAACATGTTTGATTGTGTTATCCGCATGTACTGTAATATCTAACGATGCGTTGTTGTCTGCAGGCGACGCGTTGTGGTTGACATTTGCGGTTATGACATCCGGCGATCCCAGGATAACGGAACCGGACAATTGGCTTGCGAAGGTTATTTCAGGTTTCGCCACGATCGTGGGGTTGGTGCTGGTGTCGTTGTTGATCACGCAGATAAGCAGATCGATTGAATTGACAGCGAAACAAAAACGGGTTCTTCTGTTTATGTCTCAAGCGCAGCGTCACCAGGAGATTGAGGAACTGGCCGCTAGGATACTATGCAGAGGGTTCGTCAACTCGAGATTGAAATCTGAAAACCAACCCCAATCTGTTATCCAAAAGGGCCGGTCCGAACTATCAGCTCTATGCGAGGAATTCAGGTGTGTCCGGAGGGGTTTCAACAGTAGTGTAGCGGATTTTCACGCGTTATGGCCTGACAACCTGCCAGTCGCAGCAAAGTTACGGGAAATCAACACAATGACCTCAGTCCTGTTCGAGGAGAAGTTCAGCGTGAAGAAACGTAAGGAGCTTCTCAAGGACCTTTCCACTACTATTGCTCAGGAGGAGTCGCCCTTTCAATCCAGACGGGAGACAACGCGTTTTATTCAACGTACCAAACAACGTGAAGTGCAGTGTCCTCAAGGTACAGCAAGCTCATGTGACTCTCCATTGCCTGATGTTCGTGCTTGTTCTGATAGTGGGGTGCCCAATGCTGTCACAAATGGTAAGGTTGTAGCGATGCTGGAGACCATTCTCAAGAATCAGCATGATATGCAAATGCAGTGTGCTGAGCTTGCGAAGGAGGTGAAGGAGCTGAAGGCAGCGAAGGGTAAACGAAAGGGTCATGGCAACAACAGTGGTGGTCAAGGTGGCCCGCCTTCTCCTCCTGCGAGCCCTGCACCTGAACCGCCTTGAAAGAAAAAAAGAGTGGGCTCTTTGTTTTTTTTTTTTAAAACCACTTCGTTTTCCTATCATAAGTGAATTTTTTTTCTCGAATCTCTCTCCATTCCATACCCCTCGAAAAGAGGTTAATAAAAAGTATGAGGGCGAATTTTTTTTCCTTTCTTTCTTTTCTTTTTTTTTTTTTTTTAAATCTTATTCGCAGAGTGTCGTGAAATAAGAAAAAAAAAAAAAAAAGACACCACTTACTCTGCCTCCAAAATTGCTTCTTTTTTTTTTTTTTACCTTCCCCTCGGTTCCGCACTTTTACCTTGGGAGGGAAAACTTATTACTTGGCAGAAAATAGCTATTGTTGGGGGGTGGGAAAGGGGGAATTTGTTCTTTCTCTCCCTTCCCCCCTCTCTTCTTTCCTTTTTCTTCGTTTTGCTGAAGCATGTTGCGATACCGCTTCGATTTCCCTTTCTCTCTCTCTCTCTTTTTTTCTTCCTTATTCACGTGCCGTTTCGTTTCGTTTCTTTCCTTTCTTAGATGCCATATATTCACTTCTTAACCCTTTGTCTTCTGAAATTTTTTCTCTTTTTTTCCCCCCCCTCCCCCACCCTTTCTTGATGTGGGCCCCTTTCTTCGTAAGCAATGCAATGGATTTTGTGCCGTGCATTTATTTTTGACCGATCAAGAAACGGGAAGGGGAGAACAGACGAAAAAGGGACGAAATAAATAGCAATTTTTGATTCACAATCTGTCACTCCACACTTACTTCACGTGCCTTCTTCCCCTGTAGCGCCGGTTTTTCTGGAGGGTGCAGTAATGAAGCAAGATCGAGAGGAGTAAAAACATATTTTTTTTTATAAAAAAAAAACCCCAACCAAGTGAGAGACGAAAGATAAAAATATGGGGATTCTGATGTATACCTTATATTTTTACCCCCCCTTTTTTTTGTATTCCTTCCCCCCCCTACCTTCTGAACCCTAAGGAAACGGACACAAAACACAAAAAAAAAAAAAAAAAATGTGTAACAAAATAATTTTAGCAATACTTTGCACGATGTGTGCACTTGGGTGCTCCGAGGGGTCAACGTGCCACAGAATGGTTGAGTTGGTCGACACAATTGGTATTTCTTTTTTTTTTTTTTTTTTTTTTTTTAACCATTAAACCCACATGTCATATATATATGACATAAAAAAAAAAAGAAAAAATCTATAGGCCTTTTGGTCAAATTATGATTTATTTTGCACTTTTTTCTACTCCTCTTCCCCCCCTTACCAAAAAGGGTGTTGGGTCAAAAATCATAAGTTCAAAAGCGAGTTCAGGGGAACCCTGATACCTGAATGTCTCCAGAAGTCATTTCTCCATAAAAAGAACACTTTGTATGGTTATGCTGCCATTTTTTTGAATTTTTTGGAATCGCCTCAAAAATGGGCTTTTTTCGGTTTTTTTGCCTGTGGGCTTAATGGTTAATTTCCAAAAAAAAAGAAGAAAAAAAAAAAAAAAAAGAGATAAAAACTAGAGAACGTACCCTCCATGTGCCCCTAGCATGGGAGGACGAGGAGGAAACCCAAATATCGTACAAAGGAACAATTTGCACCATAAAACAAACGGAGGAGGGCTGCAAAGTAGCATTCGGGGAGGAATGGGAGGCTGACATTGAACTGCAATCCCTTGACGATATCACCGTTGGTAAGGGCATGTTTAAAACACAAACCGAGGAATGCGTCCTTCGTCTCAGCGCGATCAAAGGAGTCGCATCAGGTATTGTAATGTGCGCAGGGGAGTCGACGTTTACCTTCTCCACCGCCGACAAAACATCACTCTCGAGCTTCGATGAGCTACGGAGATATTTACCCGTTAGCTTGATGGTTCTGTTCTTGATAGGAAGGTACATTTGGATGGCTTGATAACGTGAGGGGGTTTGAAGAACGAGGGTGCATACCCTTTCTTTCTTTTCTTTTTTTTCTTTTTTTTTTTTTCTTCAGAATTTCACGTCACAGAAAAAAAGAGAAAAAAAAAGAAGAGGGGGGAAAAAAAGGGGGGGGTAAAAAGAAATGTTCGCCCGCACCCCAGAGCTCGATGTTGAGATCCTGCATTGGTTGCCAGTTAAAGAATGGGCTCCGGTGAGGTGTTCAAAGAAAGCTTGTGCGACTGTGGAAAGCGCGGGGAGGGTGCTGGTCAGCGAGATGGAGCGAAAAATAAAACAAGGCGGTGGGATCCTTGATGAGGCTGAAAGGAGCGAAGCTGAAAGAAAACTTGTTGAGGCGTACAGAGAGCAGGAGTCTCGCGTGTGCCAAGACGCTGGCTTGCTGAAGAAAAGAGACTTGGTAAAGGCGCGGAACATGGAGGCGCACGGTCTAGTTGTCCAAGCAGGCTCTATCATATTAGGCAAGCCCACCACCTTCGTCACCGCGCAGAGGTACCTTTTTATGTTCGATTTACCCAATTTGCTGTTTCTTGAAGGGAACGTGCTGCGAAAACTGTCTAGATCAAGCATCACTCCTCACGTCAGCCATCCTGTGCCCCATGATGGGTCCAAGGCCCTCATTGTGCTGTTTGATTGGGTGGCAAATGTGTGTGCGTGCAAGGAAGCTGTAGCAAAGCTTACTTGTGGTGTTGACATAGATTTTTTAAAATTGTTAAGAAATAGATTTAATTGTTAGAAAGAAAAGGTAAAGGTGGTGTATTGGCTGGGTAGAGAGTCCTTTACCCTTTCTTTTTTTTTTTATTGTGAAAAACCGAAGGAAGTATAAAACCAAAAAAAAGAAGGGGGGGTAAAGCCCCCTCCTTTTCTGTATGCGTTGTTCTGTTCTATCTTGCTTCCATATTATTTTTTTTTTCTTCTTTCATTTTCTTCCGAAAAGTTTTTTTTTTGCACCCCCTTTTCCCCTTCTTTTTTTCCCCCTTTTTTTATTACCCGTATCTTTGTGTTTGGACAAGGGGTGTTTTTTTTTTATTTTATTTTATTTTATCCTATTTAATTTTTTTTTCTTCTTCCACAAATTTAAAAAAAGGAAACAAAAAAAAAAAAAATGCAGTTGAGACCAGCCACCCAGCTGTATCCCAGAAAGATCAGAGTGGAAGGTGACCTGAGAGACGTGTGTGACGCCCACGATCTAAGCGACTTCGGTGCCTCGGCCTTGCTCGTGCTCGGGTCGTTGTTCAACCTGTTGGAAGACACGGTGTGGAACGGTATCCTACTGTTCGCCCTGGTGATGTTAAGGATAGCCAGCATATTCGTGAACCTGGTCATCGAACCTGCTGTCTACATACAAATGACTATCATGTGGGCGCTCGGCAAACCCGTGAAAGATAGAATCTCATTTGTCAACTTCGCAAACCCAATCTTCCTGGAGTACACCCCCGACAATAACCTCATAGATGAACTACTGACGAACACCACGGAACAGCACGCCTGGAACATAGATCTCGCGACATATTTCGCTGTTCTTTCTGCCGCTGTTTATGAAAACAACCACGTTCATGTCCGTCTCTTTGAAAGATACGGGTTTCCAATTCACAAACAAACAAGAATACTCATGAGCACAAGCTGCGCAGCTACCATCGTCACAAGAGAAGTAAACGGAAAGCTCGTCATACTGGTCATCTTCAAAGGCACCTCTCCCTTCGATATCAACGAGTACTGGAAGGACGCTGCTATTCAAAAAATTGACACATATGTTTCCAGATTAAAGTATGGATCTAATCTAAACGGTGAGATCCACGCCGGGTTTGACAATGCACTGACACATCCTCCTGTTCAGCAGAACGATATGCCAACGGAGAGGGATACTGAAAGGAGGAACAACAATGTTGAGCCACCTCAGCCTTCTTCTATGGATTTGATTCTTCAAGAGGTTGGAAATGCGATTGCAACGTTCCGCGACAAGCAGCTTATGGAACAGAAGGAATTCACACCTGAAAACGATGTGTGTTTGTGGTTGTCCGGGCATTCTTTAGGAGCTGCGCTTGCGACTTTGTTTACTTCGTTTGTGTTAACAGCCCCGGAGGACGTGCAGGCGAGCTGTCCTTCTGATCGATTTAAAAAATTCGTTCCAGATGTTCAGAGGTCGTTGAAGGGAATCTACACCATTGGAAACCCCCGTGTGGGGAGCAGGGACACCTCGGAGCAAACGAACAGAATTCTCCGTGAAAAAAACATCCAGTTTTACAGAATGAGGAACTGCAACGACATGATAGGGATCTCACCTCCCGGTTCAGGAATGGTCAGCGAGATTTTCGAAGATGCTTACAATGTTCAGAACATAGACCCCACCATTCCAAAGGTTCAAACTTTGACAAATTACGGAGAGATTGGGGAGGAATACCGCCTTAGTAGATTTGGGGGTTACTGGGAACCCAGTATGATTCCCCCGTACACACCCACGCAGCACAGGGGATCTGGTTTGATAAGAAGGATTCTGAGTTGGGTTGTGCCTGCTTATATTTCGGTGCCGATCGAAATTGTTAAGTGGGCTTTTTTTTTTGAAAGGGTGGTGATGGTGCATATGCTGCCCAGGGTGAAGAAGTACCTTGTAGACTTTCCGCACACTGTTTGGTACTGTGCGTTGGTTTGGGTGAACTTGCTGATGTGTGGGTTCCAGTATTTCTTTTCGTTCTTCAAATCTCCTCCTGCAGACCCCTTGGACAGCTTGGTAGAGAGGCCCACCTTGCTCTTGATGATTGGCCAGTTTCTGGCACCATCGATAATTTTCGATCACATCCCGTGTAATTATGTCAGGCACCTGCATATGATCAAAAGAAGGGGGTGAGAGAGAAACAAAAAAAAAAAGAAAGAAAAAGAAAAATGATTTGTAATAGTTGCGTGTGATGTCTTTTTTTTTTTTAATCTCTTTTTTTGTTTTTTTTTTTTGAATTGAAAGGGGAAATAAATAAAAAAAACCCCCATGGAATGCGAGATAAAATATGGGTTTTTTTTTATCCCCTAAACGCCCGGAGCCTATCTACGGTACCCCCCCATTTTCGTTGTTGCTTTAAATACTCAAAAAAAGGGCAGCATGCAACCATAGGAAGGTGCAAGGAAAGGGTAAACGGTACTTTTCAATTCCAGGTGCCAGATTCAGATGAGAACACTTAACTATGTGTGTAAGAGGGGGTGTACTTTTTATGTCCGATTTTGGGGGGTCTTGTCGTGGGGGGTCCGTGGAGTTATGGCTGGGCTAAAAAGGGCAGCATTCAGCCCTATTTGGTGCGGTCAGTCTGGAGACTTTTTGGGGCTGTGGGATGAAAAAAGCAACTTGTGAGTTTTTTTTCCAGCTGGGGTAGCATGCAAGGGTAAAAAACACGTTTTGCATAAGGGGGTTTCGCAACAGGGGCACCACGTTTGCACCTTCTTCCCGCACCCAGGAACAGCACAGAGCACCCTCCTCACCTTCGTTCCGTTTATCATGGTCTCGGAGGTGTGATTTAGGGTCAAATCGAGACGTTTTGGGTATTTCTGAGTGAGGGAATCCTCATTGCTGCGTGTTTGCGCTTGGGGGTCGGTGACGGTGTTGTCGGGGGGTGTGTGCTATCGGTTTTTGGGGCATGGGTGAGAAGCTTGCCAACAAGTTCTTCTTTGAAGCTCGGGAAGCCATAATTTTTGCCACATTCCTTGCTCTTCTGGAGGAGTTGGCAACACAGCTTTCCAGGACCCAATAAAAAACGACCATGGTCCACTTCCGGGTTTTCATATGCCGAACTCCAGTCCCCACGCACAGTCCTACACCGGTTGACAATGATGTCAAGAAACCTACGCATGAGGTGCAGTTTCAGGCCTTACTGATGTTTCCAGGTTGTCAAAGGTCGGCGCTGTATGTCAACGAATCGGTTTCCTCATTTTCTCAAAAGCCGGGATGGTTAAATTAGAATTTGTTGTCCAGTAGCTCTTCATATTCGGTGCCGAGCGTAACCCCATTAACAGGACCAACCCAAGCCAAATTTTGTACTCTGGGATGGAAGGATTCAGATCCCGCTGTTTTTTTGAACCGAAACGACCGTTCGTGGAAGAAACTATGAGCTCAAGGACCGCGTGTGTAAAAAAAAAGATTAAAAACGCCCTCCTCATTGGTCGCTTCACCTAGGTGTCCTAAGCCCACCTTTTCACGGAAATGATATGTTTCGGGCCTTTGGGAGTATTTCTCCCACCCAAGCATCGTTTCCGGCCCCTCTTTGACCGCCTCATCGTCTTTTTCTTCTTTATCTGACCAGTCGGGGGAGACTCACGTTTTCGCTGCTATTTTGACCATCTGATTTCATTTTAAGCCAACCCTGCCGGTTTCAATTAAAACAAAACTTTTAACGCAAAATGTAGTTCCAAGACAAAATAAACCGCGCAACAATGCCATATTTTGAAGTCCAGGGGCCGTGTTCAAAAAAAAGTACTTAGCGAAAAAGCAAATTTTGAAATAAGGACAAAAACGTCCGCGCGAGCGTTTAGGGGTTATATTTATTTCTTTATTAATTCATGTGCTCCAATTTTCTTTTTTTCTGAGAAGAAAGAGGGAAGGGGAGAAAAAGAAAAGAAAAGAGAGAGTGCGTGTTTTTTCTTTCGCAGATTCCTTCTTTTTTTTCTTTCTTTCTTCTTCTCGTCGTTTTCTTTCTTTTTATTTATTTATTATATATATATATATATATATATATATATATATATATTTTTACCACGCATCCCCTGCCCCCGTGCCCTGTTTTTCTTTTTTTTTTGGTTCTCTGATGCAAAAAAAAAAGAATAAACAGAGGTCTTTAACTTGCCCCCCCCCCTTTTTTTTTAAAGAAAACATTTCCTTACGGCCGTTTGCTCCTCCTCTCCTTGAGCGTTCTTTCCCCCCCCTTTTTTTCCTCTTTTCTTTTCGTCTGCTTGACAAAGATAAAGACACAGCGTAAGTAATTGTAGCCATTCGTCAATCATTTGTCTGCGGTGTATAAAGAAAAAGGACTCTTTTTACTCTCTCTCCCCCCTCCCCGTTTTTTCTTTCATTCTTTTTTTAAGAAAATGAGCAAAGAAAGAAAGGGCCGGGGAAAAGCTCCATTTTAAAAAGATATCTCCCTTCCCCATATTCTATTCGTGTCCAACATATCCATCACACACCAACAAGAAAAAAAAGAAGGGGGGGGGAAAAAACTCCATCAAGAAAAAATGGGTGAGTTGCAGAAGTCAGTTACGTTGGTAACATCGATGGGGGAGATAGAGGTATTGCAAAAAAAAAAAAAAAAAAAAAAAAAAAAAAAAAAAAAACACACACACACACACACACACACACACACACACACACACACACACACACAGCTGGAATTTTATCCGGATTACGCACCGAAAACAGTGGAGAATTTTTTGACCTTAGTGGGGAAAAAGTACTACGACGATACAGTCTCGCACAGAATTATCAGCGATTTCATGGTGCAGATGGGCGACCCTACAGGCACAGGCAGAGGGGGAAAATCTTGCTGGGGTCACGCATTTGAAGATGAGTGCACACGGAACCTGAAGCATACTGGGGCAGGGATTCTGTCCATGGCAAACTCCGGCCCTGACACAAATGGCAGCCAGTTCTTCCTCACCCTAGGCCCTGCAGAGTGGCTTGATGGGAAACACACGATTTTCGGCAGAGTGTCCAAAGGCATGCGGGTGCTCAAACGTCTAGGCCGCGTCCCAGTTGACAAGAACGACCGGCCCCTGGAAGAGGTGAAAATTATCAAAGCCACAACAGGCACCTCAGTTCGCCAACCCAGACCTTATTAAAAAAGAAGAGGGGGGGAAGGGGGGAAATAAAGGGGGGAAGTGGTGATGATCACTTTTCTTTTTTTTTTCTTTATAGTGAGTTTTTTTTTTTTTTTTTCATCTTTCATAGACCGAAGTCATCATGAGTCATAGGCCGATTGCCAAAGAATCGTCTTATACTCGGCCTCCCCCCACCCAGTTACACGGGGGAGGGGGTAGAAAAAAAAAGAAGAAACAACAAAACACCAAAACACAAGATACACATGGGGTGCACGTGGTGTGGAAGCAACGCAGGCATGGATGAACTGCTTGAGGAGAATACCGGCCTGCTGGCAGAGATACGGAGGTTAGAGAATGCAAGGTATGGCGGAGATTATAAAAGAAAAAAAAAATTAAATAAATAATCAAGAAGAAAACTAGAAGCCTCCGTGGCTTCTGAGGCCTCAAAAAGGCGAGCCAACGAGAGCCACCACTACTGCAGAGTGCTGCAGACCGAAGAGCTAAAACGCCATCTTGACGAAGACACAAGGCGGATGGAGGGAGAACTGGAAGAAACCCGCAAAGCCCTGATGAAGGAACGGGCATCGCGAAAGAAGTGGCAAGAAAAAGCCGGCAGGATAGAAACCATGGGGAAAATGATGCTTGACAAAAAGGCTGGCGAAGTGCTCAACAAAGAACTCGAAGGCATCGCTCTGCACGAAAAGAACAAACAACTGCTCAGCAGGATCAAAGAGCTCGAGCGGAAGCCTTTTACAAGGCATCACACCGGCTCATGCTTCCTCCCCGATTTCGAAACGCATTTCGACAACGATGACAAAGAAGCCATCGAGAGCATGCAGCTCTCCGCTGCACTGCTGGCCACAACCCTCCCCCGTGAGCCCACTCCGGAACCCGAGCATCTTCAGTGCTGCACGTAGAAACTTGTATTTTTAAAACAGTTTTCTTTGACATACGTGCTTAAGTGCCCACGCTCCATCAAGGGGGAATGGTGTGCAAACAGACAGTATTGTTGTTGGCGATAGTGACAGCATGCAGTTCGGTAACAGTGGACCTGGTTGAGGACAGGATGGCAGTGCTCATGAACAGTCAGGTATAAAAACAAACGGTGAGAACAAAAAAATAAATCTTACAGGTCGGGTGGTTCAGACAGTGGTCGTCGGGGAAGAACGGGAAGTACGCCAGAACAGACAACAAGGCGCCATGGGCTGACGAGCCGTACGAATACGTGCAGCTGAGGCTGGGCCAGGTGATGTTCGGGTACGGCAACGTGTCAACGGTCATCGTGGAGGAGGAGCTGAGCTACGCTGCGATCAGAGGGCGCCAGGTGATCTTGCAGTTCTACATCCATACTAATAACAAGGTATGCATGATGGCCCGTCTTGCAACCACCACAGAACCTCAACGAGTCCGGCCAGATGCCTGACTTCATCGACCAGACACCAGGCATGAACTACTGCAAGGAGCACAACGGTGTCAGCACCTACTGGGTTGGTGACTGGGACAGCGAACCTATCTTAAAGGCCATCGAAGAAGTCGCTGCCGCCTTCGGTGCTGCTTTCAACGGCGACAAACGCCTCTTTGCTGTTGAAGTCGGGTTCGTGGGTTTCGGAGGATACTGGACGCAAGGCCTGGACAACTACCAGGACAACAACGCAGCCAGGAAGTGCCCCATGCCCTCCGACGCAGCTGCCAGACGCATCATCGGCTCCATGACCACCGCATTCTCACAGACATGGGTCCTCATGGCCAACCCGTGGAATCTCCCCGGCTTTGACTACACCCCATACACCAACTTGGGCATCCTCACCTTCTTTCCCGCTACAAATAATTACACCCAAGACCTGACTGAAGTCGGCCTTCAGGACAGATGGAAGACAGCCCCTGTCGTAGGCATCACAAACTCGTTATTCGAGAAGTGCTGGTGGGACGCAGACCCATCGGTGTCATGTGCAGCACTGGGTGTCAGCAGTGATGTCCCCACCTTCCGGGAGGCTCTGGATCAAACGAAGATCCTGACAGCGTACACGCCACGCACCTTCATCGAGTACAAGAACGACAATGCCGCCATCGAGAAGGCCAGGGACGAAGGGTACATGATGACAGGGGCAATGTTCCATCTCAGCTCTGTGTCGCTGCAGGTGTCAGGGTCATCGCTCAGGTTGTGCGCGCAGCTTAACAACATTGGAAGCTCTCCGTACTACGCAATGCCGCAGATGGCTTTCAAGATCTGGTTAAACATCCACGTGGATCAGTATGAGCTTCGCAGCTCCACTCCTGTTAACGCGCTGCTTCCTGGGGAATCGGTGGCATACTCAGCAGAGGTGCCTTGGTTGGCAAACACGGACGAGTGCTCGGGGAACACCATCTGCAGCAACGTGGGGCAAGGATGCATCGACGACAACACCGACCCGTACTCCAGGGGGGACTGGTACTGCGTGTGCACGAATGGTGCTGGGAAGGATTTCAGAGAGCGTGCACGTCCTGCCGTGTGCAGGCTGACCACTGCCTATCAGTTCGACGATCTCACATGGTACAGTGACCAGGATAATTACACCCTCATCACAAAGAACTCCTCCGAGATGCGCCTTACGAACCAATCGTGGGCCATGAGTATGTGGATCAACCTTCCCAGGTGCATGGACAAGAAGAAATGCGCCTCCGACGAGAAATATGTTTGGGACGCTGACGTTCTCGTCGGGCATCTCGACAAAAGGACGAAGTACACAGGCCTCGCGCTGATGTACGAGTCACGCAACCTTCGCAGCAAGTTCAGCTCCGCCGACTGCAACCCTTCCGGCAACAACCCCTATACGCAGATCAACGGGTGGACGCACGTTATCTTCAATTACGAACAACCAACGGAAACCATGTGGATCTATGAAAACGGTGTTCGGATACACAACTGCACGGGGATCAAACCCTACCTCGGTGAAGGGTTCCTCGCCATCGGGAAGAGGAATGAAACAACATATGCTTCTACCTTATTTGGGTGGATGAAGGAGTTCAGGGTGCTCAACGGTGTATTGGACGCCACTGATGTAGCACGCCTCTACGCGCCCACACCCCTTCTCGAGATCCCTGTACCCGCTAAGATCAAGCTTGACACCGACTTCAGGCTCCGCGACGTCGCTTTCGCATCGTCGCACCAGAACCTCACAAAGGAGATGCTTACTATTTCTATCCCGTTGGATAGCCCGAAGACAAACGAAGGTTGTCTGACAGGGGGCCCCACCCCAAACCCCACTCCTGTGCCATGGGTTACCGTTGCACCCCCAGCACACACAGACGGCTGCGACAACTTCACCCTCTCTGGGTTCAACGCCACCATCTTAACATCGGGTGGGGAGATCCCTGCGGGATGCGACGGTGAGTATTTCTTGGAAGGCCCGCGGTGGGTGAACAAGGATCACACGCGTGAGATATGGCGTGCGCCTTATGATGTGTACAGGTGCACCCTCATGGGGGGGAGCATTGACGGGCCGCACCTTGGGACCTACGATGCAGCGTGGTGGGGGGAGCACCTCGTATGCACTGTGTACTCCACACCTGCACCGACACCTGTACCGACACCGTTGCCTTCTGGCGAGACGTACCCTCCGGTGACGAACCCTCCTGACACGGCACTGCCTTCTTGGTCAGTGACAACGAAGGTACCTCTTACGGTTGCACCCAACACTGCGATGCCGACAGGGACGCCTGATACTGCCGCACCGGCAACGAGCTCGCCAGCCACCATGCCGCCTACTGTACCTGTGACACCATCGCCAGTTATACCGAGTACAATTGCTCCAGGATCGCCTCCAGGGACAACGGTGTCACCGACTACAAGTTCGCCAGGTGGCGGTGGTGGTGGTAAAGAAACGCTGAGTCCAGGGCTCGGTGCGGGAGAGGATGAAGGCAGCAGTGGCGGGCTGAAGTGGTGGTTTTATTTTTTGATTTCTATAATTTCCGTGGTGCTGCTGGTTGCGGCAGTGGTGTGGTTCAAAGTGTGGAAGAAGAAACATGACGAGACGAGCAAAATGGATAGGTACAAAAAGCAGATTGCCGAAGGCAACGGGAGCAGAATCCTCGACTACCCCCTTGTGCACAACACGGCGCCCTCCCCGCTAGGGCCCCCTGCTGGAGAACCGAACTTCCACTACTCCGACCCTTCCCCAATGAACCCCGTGGGGCAAGACGCTTCTCCTGCACCTGAAGACACCTTTGTTCTTTAGACTGATTGCCCTTTCTTGCCAATAAAAGGAGAAAAAATAATTGTTCACACACATGAACCTTCTATTCATTTCGTCATTTTGTTGATGAAATTGAAAGGAAAAAGAATACGTATGGGGTGGGGGAAGGAGAATAAGAAAGGACGGCGGGAGAAAACGGTGGAAAAAAAAGAAAAGAAAAATACTGTTCCTCGTGGAGTCGTTCTCCTTTCTCCATCAGAGAACAAGAAAAAGAAGCGCGCCTTTCGTATCTGAACATTCTTCCCCCTGGTGCTCCATTTTACAATTCATATTAACTTTATAATAAGAGTATTTTATTCTCTTTTTTTTTGTGACTTTTTTTTATTTTATAGCATTGTGTTCATGTTTGTCGGGGTTAGTATTGGTCTCCTGATCTTTTTTTTTCTTCCTGTTTCTTTTGTTGATGACATTCTTTTCACACACCCCCCCCCCACCCCCCCTTTTCTTTTACCTTCAAACCATCCCCCCCCTCCCCCTCTCCCGAAGATGAAAAGAAAAGAAAGAAAATGATCCCGCGCATTCACTTATTTCTATTTTTTTTAGCACGGTGTTTTATTATTTTTTTTTAAGGGAAAGAATTAGTTCCTTATTTTTATTTTTTTCCTTCCTTCTCATCCCCTCGTCATCCACAACAACAACAACAACAAAAAAGAGAAATTAATCTTATAAAAAAAAAATAATTAAAAAATGTCAGAAGCGATAATGCTGGGAACTTGGGATGCAAAGCGGCTTGTCGTGGAAGAAAACGGACAGGAAGATGACATCAAGCTCTGCAGAGGACACAGCACGGGGAACACAAAGGGAACGCTGTGCTTATCAAACGGGGGAAAGTGCTACACGGCAAACATGAACAGCGGCCCGCAACGATTAAGGGGAAAGTCGGAAGGATACACCATGAAGGAAATACAAAACTGCACGCACAGCGGGACCGTTGTGGCCGACGCGGGTAATATGTACATCTTGACAGACAAACACTTGATCTCAATGGACTACCACAACCCAAACGCCACACCAGAAATTCTATGCCACCTCCCATCCACCTTTTCCACACCCTCTATCGTACTCGTCAGAAATATGTTATACCTCTACAGTGGGGGTGAAAAACATCTAGGAAGAATCTTCGCTTATGACACCGAAACAAAGAACACGACATTAGAAAGCCTCCCAACCACCGGAATGGTCCCGCCAAAAAGGTCTGGGCAAGGATTGATAGCAGTCGCGGAGAAGTATCTGTTCCTTTACGGCGGCTGCGACGATGACAGGGAGCTCTATGTGTACGATATTGAGGAGAAGTGTTGGTATTGTGTTGAGATGAGGGGTTCGGAAGAAGTGATGCCCCCTGCATTAAGCGGGCACAGTATGTCACTGTGCGGTGAGATGATTTTGATATTTGGTGGTTTTGTAGGGGGGACATCATGGTCCACCAATACCGAAATGTATGTGGGTGTCATCGACAAGTTGGATTCATCAGTGACATGGCATCTCGGACGTGCGAAGAACCCCAACGACAACTCCAAGCCTTCGTCTCGTGGCTACCACGATGCGCTTCTCGTTTCGGTGTCCCCGGAGCAGACGTCACTTGTCATTATTGGGGGTGTGAACCAGTCGGAGGAGCAGATTAAAACTTCGCCGGTTTACCTTTTGCATTTCCTCCCCCAGCACACGGCTCCTCTTCCCTTGTCGTGGACCATCAACAAGGACACTGTTAAACGCCGTACAACCTGCAACACCGCAATGTTCTGTGATTGCGTGATTTGTTAAGAAGAAGAAAAAAGGGGGGGTGGGGATGAAGAGAAAGTTACACGTTAGTGAGAAGGGGTGGGGGTCGTACGACGCATTTTCTTTTTTTTTATATTATAATGAACCCCCCCCCCCCCCCCCCCTGATGTCGCATCCTTTTTTCTCTCTCTCTCTTTTTTTTTCTTTTACATTACACTGATGCGGCTTCTCATTGTTATTATTATTTTTCTTCTTTGCCGAGTTGTAGCTTCTTCTGCGTTCCGCATCGTGTCCTTAATCACTGCAACCGGGTTGTAGCTTCTTGCATTCCGCATCATTTCCTTAATCACCGCGGCCGGGTCGTAGCTTTTTCTGCATTCCGCATTTCCTTAATCACCGCGGCCGAGTTGTAGCTTCTGCGTTCCGCGTCGTGTCCTTAATGTGTGCGGTGTTCAGCTCAACCCCAGCCAGGGCGTCCTGAGGATATAAAAAAAAAAAAGAAAAAGAAAACCCAGCCGATGAAACGCCAGGCGGCATGGCGAAAGCTGCTAATCGAAGAAGAGCAACAAGAAACTTCAATAGAAGCAAAGCACGCAACTGTGCAAAATGACGGCGAGGAGTTGCTGGCGGCAGGGTGCCTGCTGATGGGCAGGCTGCTGACGAAGACACAAGAGGCAAAGAACAGGGTGACGGATGCAGAGGTAAGATACGCCCTTGCTCAGGGAGTGGACATGAGACAAAGGAACGTACTGCGAACCGGCGACATCGACCTATACTCAAAGGAGAACATGAAGAAGCGCGACCTTCTGCGAAAGTCCCCCCGCGTACAGGGCATCATCTCTACATGGTGGAAGACGGTATCTGTCAAAGAGAGGGTCAACCAGACCATCTACTCCTCCATCTTTATGCCCTTGTACTTTAAACTAGTACCAAAGGCAACGAAGAAGGGCGCACGCACCGCAATAAGTAAAGACTGGAAGGAAGACAGCAAAGGTAAACCTTATCTCGACTACGATGCCTTCTTCTACTGCCTCTTCACAATGGCAGACACTTGGTGTGACACCTGCGACGAAGACGAGTATGTTGAGTTTTTGGAGGAGCTCTTCAAAGCGTCCGAAAGCAAACGGAAAAAGCAGCTTCCGGAGGTGAAGCCGACACGCGTCGCGCCTAAAAAGAAGCCAGCAAAGCCAAAGCGATTCTACCCCAAGAGATCTGTGGAGGTGAATCAGAAAAAAGCCCCTATTGAGTCTTCTGAGCTTATCAACTATTCTGGAATGGGTGTCGCGATCATAGAAAAGTGTCACTTTGAGCCCGGTAGCCCCTCCCCTCGTCACCTCTCCCCTCACTCATCCCCTCGTCGCCTCCAGATGTACGCTGGGTCCCCACCCGGGTCCCCCAGACCAGAAAGACATGGCCTCCACGCAGACATCCTTCCCGATATGGCTGTCGTCTGCCGTGATTTCGCCAACGCATCGTCGCCCCCTCCCCGTGAACCCCGTGACACGGCACCTGCCGTGCCTATCTACACACTGTCCACTGTGGATGCGCGGCAGTATCATAAGATGCTCCCCAGGCCGTCGACAGGTACCAAACGGCTTTTGAAGATGGCGGATAACAAACGGTACCAGGAGGTGAAACGACGCGTCGAACGGCTGAAAAAAGAAAACACCAGCATTAGCAGCAACAGCAACAGCCATAGCAAAGTATTAAACAACAGCAAAGCAATCAGCAACCGTACTCCACCGGAAGCGATCGCACCCCGTAACGAACACGAGAATGCGACAAATGTATTGCTGGCGAGGTGGGCGAGGTTGTTAGAAAAGAAGATGCTCACTATACGCGAGTGGTGCGAGCGGCAGAGTCACAACCCAGAGGGGTTTATGGAGTGGGTGGCGGAAGCATTGAAAGGGCGAGTTGCACAAAATGCATCGTATCTGAAGTCGATACAGAAATACGTATCCCAAGAGGAGGCATTTGCTGACCCTGCACTAGACATGCGCAACGCGTGGAGACGGAAAGCTGCACAAGAGGGAATGAACTCAAAGGACTTCTGCCTGCGGTATGATGTAGAGCACGCAGACTTCGAGACATGGTTGCACGGGGTGCATGTGGAAATCGCCAGCAGCGAGGTCTGGAAAGCCGTCACGAAGTACACGACGAAGGACGACAGCCTGGTTAATAGGTGGAAGGACAAGGCTGCAAGGTCTGGGATGTCGGTTAAGCAGTTCACAATCTTTTGGGGACTCAACATGGGCAAGTTCCTGGGCTGGCTCCGCAAAGGCCGCACTGACTCGCAACGCATCCTCACATCCGTTTGGAGCTACCTCCTCGAGGGCGACCCAGCAGCAAAGCAAACGAACCTCTTCCTCAACCGCTCCGGCACGCCCCCTTGCAAGAGAGTACGCCTCAAAACCTTTCCCTACCCTCGCCCCTCAACCCCCGAGGAAAAGCACACCCTTGAGAAGGTTATTCTTCGAAAGGAGATGGATGCCCCCCTCGCCTTCGGCTCCCTCCAAACCATAATGGGTAAGAATGCAGGTCTTAGGTTAGCTTTGCAGTCATCTTTCCAGGTGGCTGAGCATCCTTGTTTGCGTCTTGGCATGCGACTTTTTTCAAATTACATCACAGGAAGATGACGCGGGACCTGAGGATGCCTTGGGGGTATCACAACACCTCTTCAAAGATGAGACCTGCCTATGGGAGGAGCCCGTCCCCTGCGGTGGGGAGAAGCTCGTCGCCGGCCCCCAGGGGAAGAAGAAGCGCCTCGCCTTCTGCGAACAGAAAGGCAGCGTCGCCTGTTCTTAGCCGGCGTATGTATCGTGAGACGAGAGAGGAAACAGGAGCCGCTTGTTGGGCGGCAACGGAAACGAACAGAGTACAGGATGCTCTTGAGGCCAGAGTGAGGCAGCTTGAGGAAGCACTCCGTGCGGAGCAGGAAGGTAGTGGCAAGTTATTCGAAACAGTTGCACAGCTGCGCCAAGATAACACGCAGCTTCGGGACATTGCCAACGTGGTAGAGCTGACTCAAAGGGGTCGGGAGGCTGTTTCGGGTGTCAGGCGGGGCTTTGGAGGACAAACCGTGGCATCGGGTGGTGTCCCTATGCACGCGAACAACCATGCCAACATGGGTATTGGAATCGAAGAAGTGCCCGTGAGCTCCTCGGTCCCTCAGGCCGCAGCTGACCCTATCCCCGGATGCACAAAAGCGCTACTGATTGGTGCAACTTATGCAGGCACAAGAAACGAGTTGCCACATGCAGATGAATGTGTCTACGGGCTGCAGAACTCCCTCCAGCTGTGTGGGTTTCTTGCACAGTACAAGGTTCTGGACAGCGTTTCGCCCCCAACGAAACAGAACATCCTTCAAAGCATTAGCTGGCTAGTGGAGGACGCGCAGCCGGGGGACAGCTTGGTATTTGCGTTCTGCGGCCACAGCGTGCACATCACAGGGGCCGTCAGCAAGCTGAGCGGAATCGCCCCCATTGACTGGGAGGCGGAGGACATCATCTCAGAGCTGGACTTGAAGAAGCTTTTGATTGAAAGCCTCCCAGCTGGTGTGAAGATGACGTGTGTATTCGATCTCGTGGGTGGGGGCGTGGGGGTGAGCATGCCCAACGTGCTCGTCATTCATGAAGGGCTCGTCAAGGAAGACAGCGACGTGGTGCCTGCGCCTTCACCCGCTCATGTCGTGACCATATGCAACGCTTGGTCGCCCACAACACCAGTAGGTGGTTCACTGATGGAGGCCTTCAGTAGAACCATCACGGAGATTGGCTCAGAGATGCTCATGGCTGACTTCCTTCATTCCCTAGCTAAGTACCAAAGCGGCGCTACGCCTATTCGAGTTGGTAGCTCAGCCCTAGAGCTGAAACCTATTGACGTGTTCTGCTTCGGTGTGCTTCCAGTGCACCGTGGACCACGCAGTTCTATCACTGAACAGCCATACACAACTCCCATCCACCCCGCTTTGGTACCCCCAAGCACGAGTACACCAGCACCCACGTCTGTACCCCCGCTCCCTGCCAGCTCTGACTTTACGATACAAAAAAAGGAAACCCACATAGTCGGTGCGTCCAAGGCACTCATCGTTGAGTGTAAACACAAACTGGTTACGAGATTCCTTTCACGCCAAGGCTTCGGTGCCTTGACGCGTTGCACGCCATCGGTTAGCTTCAGCGAAGAAGACCTGAGATGGCTCGTCGACGATGCCATGCCAGGCGACAGCTTATTCTTCTGCATTACCTACACTTCATCTGTGCAGCTCTCGCTGAATGACATATTGCACTATTTGATACAACAATTACCTCAGGGCGTGCGCCTCACTTGGGTCATCGAATCTGAGAGCCAAACCACGCACCCAAGTCTAGAGCACTGTATCTCAGTCACGAACGAAGGCCTGCAACAGGTCGAGTCAGCAACGCAAGCTGCCCCTCTTGTCTTGTGTGTGTCTGGGAGATCTGGGCTGCTGTCGGCTTATATGGCGGCCATGAACAGGGACAGCGAGCCAGCAGTATCACAGCTGTGTACAGCCATCGCAACAATCATGGCAAGCAGTAGTTTTGAGGAGAACTCATCGCTTGAGGAGTTCAACATCAGAGCGTCGTGCTCTAAGAGGTGGTCCATGGCGACTAAAATGCACCTCGGTCTCCTTGCTGCCGAGCCCAGGATAGACGTGTCATCCATTCAAGTCGACAGCTCCTCCCTGCCACCCACACCTAGGTCTTCCTACGTAAGGCCCGCGATCCATGGGCATGTGCCGTCATCCACACCAACACCGATGCCCCCTACTTCTTTTGCCTCTCCTGCAGCACCTGTCGTACCGGTGCCCGCACCTATTCCTGCGACTTTCAAGAGTACGCCGAGCCCAGGTGCCCTACCACCTGCGCCTTCTACGCCTGTCATGGCTGCTCCTTCAGTTGCATCACTTCCGCCACAGGAGCCACCAGCAATGCCTACTGCAAGTCTTCCCGTGCCTCCAGCCTCTTTGCCTGAAGCCTCTCCCACATCAACACTTGGCACACAGCCTGCCGTCATGCCAGATGACGATGTGTACGCACCAAGGTCCACAAACTCCCTGCCACCCCCGCCTGTTCATGCAAGGTCGCTGCCGAAGGAATCAACACCCATATACGAACCAGAAGCCAAGCCTTCACCAGTTCTCGGTCCGACGCAGGAAAATTGCAAGAGGCTGCTGGTAGATTTTTGTAGCAAGTACGATCCTACTAACCTGCCCGACGTGCCGGTGATGCTCGCAGACCACGCTGGAGACGAAGAGTTGTTGCTCGAGGCGGTGGCCATGCGCGCTGGGATGCCTGGGTACTTTACGGCGAAGAAGAAAGTGACCGACTACTACATCAGGGTGAACCCTAGCAAGGTAGACCAAGTGGACACCATTCTGTCTGAATATCTGAACGCATGGGACGAACTGTTCCACGACCTGCAGGACAGGTACGGCGACCCCTTTGACATCAGTGGGAATGAAAACCACAGCATGCAGTATAGACGAGATGACTCGCCAAGGGGCATCGCCCCCATAGAGCATCACATGGGCTGGGGGAATGGAGAAGTGGAACAGGAACTGGCTCAGCAGTCACCGCAGGTCAGCCCTGCTCGGGCACTGGCTAGACCTATTCAGTTCGACACCACCACTGATACTATCGATCCTCAGTATATAGGAACTTACCAACCGTCTGATATGACCGAGCCACCGTTGCCAGTCACGAGGACGGGCCCGTCTCCTGAGGACGACGCCCTCACAAAACGGAAGAATGAAGCTGAAGAGCGGTACAAAGCGCTCAAAGAACAAACCGACTCGTTCAAGAAACGCGTCGAGGCGCTCAAGGACTCGAGGACAAGCGACGTCCTAACAGAACCCTTTTGGACCTCGCCTACGTCGCGACGCATGTAGATTAGACTAGACTAGATTTTGTTATAGATTATTCTCAATTTCTTTTTTTTTTTCCAATTCTTCCCATTCTTAAACACCCTAACCACAGGAGAGACATGAGAAGTACATGTTACTCTTCTTATTAACATGCTTGGTGATCTGTGTGAGTTGGGATGCAGCAAGTGCTGCTGAAGCGTGCGGTGCAATAACATGGTCGGAGGTTTCAGGGAACTGTGTAGGGCCATTGGGAAGTCCCCCGCTGCTGTGTGGAAAGAACGGTCTGTGGCCGTCATCACCTGTCTGTGTCAACGTGCAAGAAGACGGGACGCTGCAGAGAAGAAGCCCTTACGTCGAGTCGTCGGTGTTTCAGCATGATGTGATCAGGGCACTGTGTTCGTGTTCTTCTGAGTGCGGTGGCTATTATGTAGATGATCAGAGCTTGTACTTTGTCGCTGGTAATGCAGCTCCTGCTTTCAGCTGCGCGTCCTTGGGCAAGCCAGAATGTCAGTCCCCCCACTGTCAATGGGACAGCCTCGGGGGCGTGTGCACCAATGCCACAGAGCAGTGCCCAACCTGTACATGCGTCCTCCAAACAACCACAGCAACCTGCAATCAGGGAAGCCAGGTGGGTGGCAGATGTGTGTGTAGTTCCTCCGAAGTGTGCCAGGACGGAGCTTGTGTCACGATGGGAGCGTCATCTTTTTCAAGAGCCAACGTCCTATCAGTAGAACGCAGCGCCGAACCTCTCATGGCCATGGGTGCCTGCAACTTGGAAGCCTGCAAGATGCCAGGCAAATGGCTGGCAGAGTGGACTTCCTTTAGATGCCAGGGACCACACACTGCGACTACCATAGTGATACACGACAACAACACAGCAGACGCTTTCAAAGGCGCCGTCCACGCTGCCGCCACTGTCGCCTCATCGGAAATGAGTTTGGACTGGAGCATCTTCAGAGATGTTCTCTGCCACAGCAACGGGGAAAACATTACCGGGACGCACTACTTTAATGGCAACGCGTGTGGGAACGTGACGATTACGAGGCTCGCACACCTTCGTTCTGTCTCAAACTGCATGACAGCACGCAGCATGTGCCCTTTGCACCACCCGTTCATTTCTCAAGCAGGCACCCATTGTTGTTCCGTGCCTTGGACGCAAGATTTCTGCAATGCTTCAGCTGTGCTGTGCAAGGATTGGCCCTGCATGTCAAACGCTGACACCTCACGAGCAGCGCCGTCTGGCGACTACACATTCGTGGGCCACGGTGTGTGCACGTCACAGGGGAACGAAATCAGCAAGTGGGTTGCCATCTTCGACCCGTCGTACACAGACGCACACTGCAGAGCAGAATGCGATGCGCGTGCATCATGTGTAGGCTACGAGACGTTAGAGTGGGAAAATGATGTAGTGTGCTCCCTGTTTGAACCCTCCAGTGGTCCACCGCTTAACAAATTGCTGTGGACATACCATTTGGGCTCTGGTGGCGCCTTCCCTGAGGAGACAATCTCAGTGCTGGCCCTCAACGGCACATGCTGGAGGAAGTCTTCATACGTTCGCAGACCTTTTGAGGTGATCGAAGGAAGCTGCTCGTTGGGGAACACCTCACTTGTGACAGGCGTTGCAACGGCAGACGCTTGTAAGGAGAGGTGCGTCACTTCGAATTGCAAAGCTGCGGTGTGGGATGGCAGCTGCAAAGCGGTGCTCGCAGAGCATATCACGATGAACGCAGGTTCCGACACGTGTTACTTGAAGCGACTCAACATGCGCCTGTCGAAACTTCGCAACCAGTGTTGCAGGTCATCAAGTATGGGCTTCCCGAATGTCAACATGTTCGCTGGCCCGGGTGGTGGCCCGGCAGCCGGTCCTGGTTCCGGTCCAGCAGCGGGCCCCGGCTCTGGTCCGGCGGCTGGCCCTGGTTCCGGTCCAGCAACAGGACCTGGCTCTGGTCCGGCAGCGGGACCCGGTTCCGGTCCGGCAGCAGGTGGTTCTGATCCCTGGGTCAGGTTTGGTGATTGTATAACAACACTAGGGGCTTGCAAAACGGCATGTTTGGCGAATTCCAGCTGCACTGCGATCGACTACACAGTGATGAGCAACTGCAACGAATGTTACATGAGCACCGAGGACATCCTGCTTGACATCATGCCGTGCAATACATCCACGTGCTACTTGGTTCAGCCGAACACTTACAAGCACTTACCAGGCCAGAAGGTTTGCCCTAAGGGCATGACCGCTTTGCTCGATATGGATGAGTGCAAGGAAGCTGCATCCGCGCTTAGTATCGCTTTTACTTTAGAACAGGTGCAGCTGAACAACGGGTACCCCGACGGGTGCTGGCTAGACTACACCACTAATGAGCTGCACTTCAGCAACAATCCGGGAAGCCTTGACAGTGTGGCGTGTCCTGCTGCAGGCGGCTACTGTTCCGTCTTTTGCAAAGATGAACCAGCGTCGTTATTCGAGTGGGATGGGTGCTACTATGAGGACACCACGGAGAGGGAGCTACCGGTTGGCCCCATGACAAAGGATGTCTACGTGACCCCCGGTGACTGCAACGTAAAATGCGGAGGTTCGAAGTACTTTTCCATCCAGCTGCTTCCGGGAAATAAAACAGAATGTTGGTGCAGTAGTGGAGAGGAGGTTCCGGGGCTGCGACCAGCCCCTGCGATTTGTGAGCAGCTGTGCTTCCAGCGACGAGGAGATGTCAACGCTCCCATCAACTGCGTTTACCAGGCACAGAGCCTTCCTTGCTTCACCGAGTTGCATGCTAGAAAGAAATGCGCACCTGGTATTCCTTACCCGGCAACATGGAAGGGCGAGTGCGAAGCTGCATGTCTTGCCGACCCACAGTGCCTTGCGGTCAACTGGGCTGCTGAGAAGTCGATGAAGTGCGAGCTAGTGAGGAACTGTACAGAGGTTACCGCCGATGTAAGTGTCGTTGTTTACGAGAGTCAGGGCTGCAGCTTGGGAGATGTGTCTGGCAGTGCTAGAGACAAGGCGCCCTTCCCGTATTTACTGGAAAGTGAAGGCGGTGGTGCATGCGAGAAATTTCCATTCAGCCCTACTCTATCGAGCCTTTTGGGATACTGCAACTTCCCAGTCACACAACCCGGCAGGAGCTGCATCCAAATAGCAGTTCCAACACCTGGTATAGCAGCGCCTTTCGACTTGGATGGGACTTGTTTGTGCAGCAACAATGCGGGGACGAACCTCGGCGAATGCAAACTAGATGGATACTGCCATAGTACTGTTGTTGCGGCACCCGAGGTCACCGCTCTGGTCCCGCAGCCATTGCGTGCCAACGACGTGATCGTGGGAGAGTACCTAGGAGGTGTCGGTGCCTGCCTGGACAAGCGTGGCCACACGTTCATTACGTATGACATCGATCTTGTTGTGCTAGATGCGACATACAAGGGTGACGAGTACTGGTTGGGTATTTGTAAGAACATGGTGGCTGACCTTGCCCAGGACTCCTGTGTTGTTGCGGGGTTCCAGTTTTCAGCCGCAGTACCTGAGCTCCCGACATGCCTCATCCTGACTACTGCCGTTGACGAAAGCATCTCTGCCAGTAGTTTTTTGGAGACGCAACCTGATGTGGTAAGCAATGACTATCCTGCGCAACGCGACGGACAGGAGAACGTGTACTGCTACATTTACACAGGAGGGCGGTGTTCAGCTGCTGATGGATGTGGAGGGTGCAGTGAGAACTGCACGCTGGTGGACAACCTCTGCATGGCCGAAGGTTACGTTTGTAACTCTACCTGCAGCAGCTCGCCCTTTGACACTGTGTGCGACGCTGGGACACTGTCACGTCTAGGACTTAAGGCTAATCCCGAGTCCCAGTGGCTTGGCCCTGACAGGACCCTGACATACAACACCACTTCCCAGGAGGGTGAAGCAAGGAACTACGACTTCGTTGTGCTCCAAGCAGGATATGACGATTGTTCCCAGGCTGGTCTGCATCTGATTGACAGCGAAGCAGATTGCAAGCGGGCATTGTGCTCTGCCTTCAATGTTTCGTGGTTGCCGTCTATTGCTCGGGACAACAGCAGCTTGCCGTCGGGGTGTGTTGTAAGTTGCACTGACCTCAGCGACTGTCCCTTCTATGCCTGGTTCAACGTACGCAACCATTCTGAAGTAAGTTGCAAGGACTTTGGGAAGTGCCTGTGTAAGAGGGATAGAGGTCCAACACTCACCGCCAGCCCTATGTGCACCGTAAATACTGGGAATGAGTATTTTATCCAGAATTATGGTCCTGGGTGCGGGACGACAGATCTGGCTGGTATCACCGCGTCTGAGGTGATGGACATCAGCACCGAAGAAGAGTGTCGACAAGCAGCTTGCCAACTTCTTCAGATTGAAATCGGCCCTGGTGCTATGAACCACCTGGGAGCGCACCCGATTCACGACAGCTCGGAGGTGAGACCTCTATACAGCGGGAAGTACAACGGGTCGGTGACTGTCAGCGCGACGCAGCACTGGCCGGGTGGATGCTCTGTCCAGCTGGACACGCAGTCTAAAGCGTTTGCTGTGTGGTTCAACCCGCGGAATACGTGCCCAGTGGTGCTTCAGCAACAAATGGACTGCAGTGCTACTAGTGGGTGTGGCTTAAATGCCCATGGCAAATGTAGTGCAGTTCATGAAGGGTTCAGTTTATGCACGAAGAATGCTCCATGCTTGTGCAAGCGGGACATACTGGCTGGTCGACCCGACCCAGGCTCGAACACACCTGTAACACATGAGCCGTGCGAGCTGCACACGGACATCTGGGCATCTGGTGTTGCCAAGACATGTGACCCTTGTGACAGCTCTACTGACATTTCTATTCAGTGTGGCACAGATGACGGTGTAACACCTGACGAGGAACTGAGCGTCAGCCTCACCTCTGGCGAAACAAAAACCTTTATCTTCAACAGCTATGCAGACCCCGAAAACTACATGGTTGTCAAAAAGCACTTCGTGAAAGGGAAGGTGACGTTGGGTGTCATGGTGGGCGATGAGCCTGACCACGACCTCACGAGGCCCCAGCGGGAGAACAATGTCGTGTGGTACCACTGCAGGTCGGAGCCGGGGCTTGAGTCGGGCACGAATGTTTGCAAGCTTAAGGCGTGCGGTCCCTTTTCAGTGTTGTTGGCTGCGCAGCAGTCTGATGCAGAGGTGAAATTGTCCATTTGCTTCCCGAAGAGGCCCTGCTGCAAGACGCCGAATGGGAGATGCGCCTTCGAACAACCGAGTCGCACGCTGGAGTTTGGCACTTCGTCTGTAGTGGTGCCTTCCGTGAAATGTGTTTGCAACGGGAACTTCGCTGGTGCGGAGTGCGACAGATGTCAGAAGGGACATTTCCCTGAGCCCTACAGCGGTTCAGAGGTGCCCGCCTGCTCGCTGAAGTGTGCGCAGTGTGGCAGTGTTCCATGTGGTGTGTATGATCAGGACCTGGGTGTGTGTGTGTGCGAAGGGAGCCTGAGTGGGATCACATGCGAGGACAGCTGCCAGCAAGGATACTTCGGGATCTTCTGCAACGAGACTTACACACCACTGGAGACCACTCTTGTTCGGTCCTTCACAAACACTGTCACGTCCTTTGTCCCGCCTCCATGGGCTATTGTGTCAAAGTCAAAGCTCGTTGTGACCCTCAAGAGCAGCGGGCTCAGCAGCGTGAAGTCATTCCGCCTAACTGCAAGGGCACAGCTCACCTATGACGCACCACAAGCCTCCACTGTTGTTAGCCCTCTGGCGCAGGACAGCATCGACGCTGCGTATTATGGTCCTAGCCCAACGAGCAGGTCGAGCTACATGGAACCCAAGCTCCACATTCTGAGGGGGGACACAGTTTACGTTTATACTGTGAGCAATGGTAACTTCACCTTGGAGAGCTCGCAGCTAATCTCCGCTTATTACTCCTCCATGAGCATACATGTGTGCGAGGAGGTGTTCGGCACGAACTATGCTCGTGACTATGACGCAGCGTTCTTCTTGCAGGATCTAGAGATCGACAAGAATGGGGCGCCCTCAAACATGGAGATTACGCCGAATGACTGGCTGGTCTTTGTCAAAGACAATAAATTCTGCGCGGCCACAGGGTCAGAGAGGAAGTTCTCAGTGGAGGGTGCGACCGCCATACAGAACTTGCTTAATCTACAGACGGGTAGTGGCACGAACAAGTTTAATGCCGACTACGACTGCGATACATGTAGCAGCAAATGGGACACTGTGGCAGCTGCACCGTATGAAGGGAAAACAGCCATAGTGCTTGTGCAGGGTGAGAAGGTTCGGATTTTGAGCAGGCTAATTGATTTGTGCTGCACCGATGACGAGTGCATGTGTGCTGCGCAGACCTCATCGACGTTCAACAGCAAGTTCACCGACACCACTTACTCGGCGCTCTACGGCACCAAGGTGAAGGGGAAGTTGAGGGCTGTGGCCGTTGATTATCTGCGAAGAGACGGCGACGCCTTCCCGTCCCTTGTGTTCGGTGAATTCAGCACCCTCATCACATACAGAGGGAATGCATCTCTAGTTGCGACTGGCACCATCCTAAGTGGCATGGAGCTGCCTGCCTCCTTGGAGATCAAGTCGGGCAACACATACAACGCAGCCACACTTGAGGTCGGTGCATCTGTTGTGAGCGGTGCCAAGTCCCTGCAATACACAATCATCGTCAAAGACTCGCGGGGCGTGACTATTGCTCTCGACAACGATGCCATCGTTCCTGTTCTCTTGGAGTGCGGGCTGCCTCTCACAGCTGCACAGAAGCAGGCTGTTACCACTCTCTCTGCTGTGTCGCCTTCCGATGGTGCACCCCTAGACACCTTCATTATAAATGAGGAAGACTGTGTGCCTGCAACTGGTGACAAGACATTGGTTGGCAGCAGTTCAAAAGGTGTGTTTGCTGAAGAGGAGTCCAAGAAGGAGTTCGCCTTTGACCACTTGGCGATCAGCAAGGAGGGCAGGTACCGCATTGTGTTCCAGCACCCGAAGTCAGGCCTCCATGTGATGTCCGGCATAATCCAGGTGAGCGCAACGGACTGCTATTCGCCGGACTTGTGGGAAGGCGCTAGTGAGTGTGACAGGAACTGTCTTGCAGAAACAGCCACCTCGGGTCTTCATGTTAGATGCACTTTGGACTTCTCCGCAAACATGAACTGGGCGCAGTTGAGCATCAGTACAGAAGGGTTCGTGACTCTCGATGTTGGACTGCAGATAGTGCAGCCGTGCTGCGAAGGTAACGGGCTCTGCTGCAACGGGAACATCGACTGTGACAAGCATGCGCCCAGCGTGCAATATTCCGATGGCTATCGTTGCAAGTGTCTCGCGGACGCTGGGTTAGGGTATTGGGACCAGAGGAACCACTCGCACTGTAAGTACTGCAAGCCTGGATTCGCAGGCTCTCAGTGTACACGATACACTGGCAGCACGCAGGTGGAGAAGGTGCTCGATAACACAATGGAGTCAGGAGGAACCGAGACTTATGTCGTTCCTGTGGCTCCCGAGACGCCTTTTTCTGTTGAAATTAACAGCACAGTGGGCGATGCTGATGTCCTCATAGGGTTTGGGAGCTGCCCCGGCCAGGGACTCATCACAAGCAAAACTGTTTTGGTTGAAGGAGAGTTAGCCGTGCCATGCAACGGCCTTGGCACGTGCAAATTCCATGACACTTCGGCGCCCTACTGCGACTGCTTCGCTGGTCAGTGGGACGCAGACTGCAGCAAGGAGTGCTGCAGAAGAAACGGTGCATGTGATGGTTCCCTCGGCACAGGATGCCAGTGTTTCAACGATTCCGATAGAGGGTTTTGGGGGAAAGCGGACACCTTCTGCGTGGGAGGGGTTTGCAGCGATCTTGGAGGTGCTGACAAAATCCCAGTCGATCAGTGCTTGTTCGCAAATGCGTACACACCGTACCAGTCATGTCGCGAAAGTGCCATAAGCGGCAGCAACCTACTTCCCTTCCGTGCATGGATGTCGTGGCGCAACCTTACAGGTGTCACGAAGGACAGCATCACCTACGGTGCTATTGTGTACGAGGAAGACGACGCCGAGGACTGTTCGGGACAGCAAACTGTGCGTGTCTATGCAACTGACGATAGCAATGCTCGTGAATACAACCCCCGCGACCGATGGATCCCGCGGGGTGTAACCCCTTGCAATGTCGCACAGACCCGATCGACGTTCATCATTGGGACACCGAACTGTGGACCTGAAGCCACATGGGACGAAGGGAAAAAGATGTGCAGCTGCGACTCTCCTTTGGTGTGTGCTGTTGGAAAATGTGTGCAGAGTGAAGGCACATGTGGGTCGCCGTCTCAAAACTGTACTGCTCCGTGGGGTTGGGGTCCTAACCCAAAGATGATCAATCATGGAGGAGCGTGCAGGTGCGTTACCAGTCAAGCACCGAACGACGAACTTGGCGAGTGGGTCTGTGAGAATAGTGCGTGTCTGGAAAGCGTCCAAGATTTATCATACAACTGGACAGAAGCCGACTTCGAAGGATTCACACACAGCGACATCACCATGGGCCGGGAAGAGGCCCAGCTGCAGTGGACAAGCGTCAACTCCAAAAGCAGGTTCTTCTACGAAGTGACAGCTTTCAAGCAGAGCGTGCCTCGTTTAGGGAACAAGCGTGTTATCGACATCACAGACTGGCTCCAGAGATATACCACAAACCTTAAGACCGCAAACTTTGACCTAAGTTTTGTGCTGGTGACTGAGGATGTTGGTAAGTGTATTCCTACGTCCGTCGGGCCGCCCTCCCTTGTGCTGAAAACGTACGGGAATAGGCAGCCTTCGAGGTTATTCTTCTCGACAGAGGTCACGGAACTGACAACGAAGCAAGGTGGCCATCCATTCTACTCGCTTGTCACTTCTAACTCTGCTCAGCACGTAGATGACATCTTTGCACCCGCGCCCGTCAAATCTGCGGAACATACACGATACGTGCAGCGCTATGCGACTACCGCCACATACAGGCCTGAGAAGAGTGATGCGTGCGGCGAGTTTTCTAACAATTCCCTGTCTTGCGGTTGCGGGAAATTAGCCAACGACACCAGTGAGGGAGGGAGGTGTAACTGCCCCGAGGACACTCTGTTCCAGGACCCTACTGACTTCGTTCAGATTGGCGAACATATGTTCTTCCTTGCTATCACAGACTGGGAGGGTTCTCCTAAGGACGCTTCTGCCCCTTGCGATGGCGACAGAACCGCTGGGATTTTCCAAGGCCCACGTGAGTTGTACTATACTAAGGGGATGCCTAAGAGCGCTGTTGGTGATGTCTCTGAGGCCACGTCCTCAAACACTCGCCATGGATCGGGGGCGTACCCCATGCTCTCGTCTCAATACACTGAGGCTGAAATGCGGCAAAGCATGCTTGGCATACGTGTTTTCACGAGGGCGAAGGAGCTGACCAAGATGCCGAATCCTGACTGCGCACCCACCGCAACCGCGCGGTGCCCTGCCGATTCGTACCATGATGAAATACTGGTGTACGTGAGCGTGGACAGGGGGGGCGATTCAGTCGTTGTGTCGAAAGATGTCACAAAGCAGTCTAAGATACAGTCCGACCTGCTCCCGAAGCTGTGGCGCTTGAAGCTCCATAAGTCGACAGTGCCCTCTTCGCAAGCGGAGCTTATCGCGAACGACGTTATGTTCCCTTCTTATGTGACGACGGTGCCCATTGTGAACACGGCCGTGTTGAAGCATAAGCAGACTATGCTGCTGTTCCTAGCGCAGGGTAAGTTCACTGCAGCGGACGATGACTTCTCACCGTTAGGAAAATCGTACGGAGAGGGGGGCAAGACCAGCAACCACCAGTATCTAGCGGCCACGAGGCTGTCCGTTTATGCATCAGACGGGTCGCCTGGGAACGCAATTCTAGTGGTCGATGCCGTTGCAGACAATGTGCCTACCTGTGTGCACGGGCAGGGACACCCCGGGTTCGTTTTCTTCAAGGGTTTTATCTACTTCTACTTCGACAACGGCGACAAGGGAATGCAGTTGTACAAGTGGGACACAGAGAACCAAAATCTCAAGGCAACCGTAGTGCAGCTCCAGATTATGAGAGAGACAGGCGAGATAGAAACACTCCGTCCTGTAATACCCCCAACACATAAAGGATACTTCCGGCCGGTGGTCGCTAAAAACAACCTGCTGCTTTCGTTAGGCTCGTCAAACAACGGATCATGGGAGACCACCAGCGCGGGGGGCTGTCTACAGCTTAAACAGTGCGGGTTGAAAGTCCACACGTACCAAAAGAGCTTTGCCTGTGTGAGGGAAGAGATTGGTGCCGTTGAGATGTGGTGGTGGAATGGTGACGAAACACCACAACCAAAAGGAGCGAACCTGGGAGTCGTAAGCGGAAGCGAAGAACCTGCAACTGATCCAAAATGGGTCCACAAGACGAAGAAAGGTGTGTTTTGGGTGTCACATTATGGTGGGATGAGTAATATTGGGGTATTCCTGAACGAAAGTGTAAACGGAACAACCTACCCAACGCCGCAGTACGTATCCCAGGAGAGGCAGGCATTGTGGTTCGCGCCGTACAGGTCATTCGTTGGAACAAATGCTACCCCAGAGGCGACCCTGGTGTGGAACACCGATACACCCGCTGAAATGTACGGTTTTACCAATTGGGGGGACGAGGTATACTTCTGGAGCTACGACCCTGACGTCCTGCGTGATGTATACAACGACCTTGACAACACGAACAGCACATGCTTCCCCCCAGGTAGGCTTCAGGATGTGCTCTATAAGTCAGGAACGGACATGAAGTTCACGAAAGTGATGAGTGGTGCAAACGTCCCTGCCTATGCTGGATGCAGAAGAAAGCTCTACAAAATGCCCGACTCCGGCGACAGCCCCCCTGTGGAGGTCATGGAGGGGTCACCAAACGATGGTCTCGGCGTGCCGAAGGTGCAGTGCTGCGGCGACAACTACGACACCGACGTTGACTCCACCGGCTGGCCGGGTGGTTTTTCAATGAGCGACCCTGGGGGCCTTCAAGCTGGTAGGTCATGCAACTACGGCACAGACCCCGACTGTAGACCTCACGACCCTGAACTGAACGACACAGTACTGCCTAAGGGCTGCTTTTCGTGCTACCTGCCGCGTACGTACCCCCCCTTGGACGCGGTGTCTGACTCGCTTGATTTCTTGTATCCCAACTACATGAGTGCCACAAACGAGAAATATTCCACGAACTACTCGTGGAGCAGACCCAACACAGGGTGGTGGTTTACGGGCTTCCAGAGCATATGGTTGGATGAAAGGGTGGGGAGAGCTGCCGGAGAAGCTGTCGATGCAAACGGTGCATCATCGAACAACCACATCCGCGGAGGGGAACTGTATCGTCCTGGAGGGTTTGCGTGGAGAGAGCACTGGCCGCGCGTGATGGCTGCGTGGGAGGAAGTGCCTACTGTTATACATGACGACTGTGAGGACTGTCGGAAGGGATATTATGGTCCGAAGTGTTCGATACAATGCCCAGTGAGCGAAAACTCAAATCATTGCCCCGGTGTACAAACGGAAGTAGAATGCCACTCAACTTCGCTGTGTCTGTGGGACGACGGTGCTTGCAGGGCTGCTCCGTGCAGTGGCTTCCCATGTGCTGATGGTGTCTTTGGGAATGGCACGTGCATCTGCCCGGGTCTGGGACACAGCTGCGCCAACACAGTGGCAGTTGACAGCACGTATGTCTCTGTGGCTGCTGATGCACCCTTTGGGGTGTACTCTGACTGCGAGCAGTGCGCAGATAACGACTGCATAGTAAACGGTGTTCCTTATTGTGGACGGCCTGACAACGGTACGTGCACATCTGAGTGCGGTATACACAACAACGAGCCTTGCTGTGGTCGCAGCCCCGAGCCCATGAAGGTGTCCAGCAGAGACTGGATTGTGCTGCGCTTTGATGATGTCAACATCCCCAACAACGCTTCGCTGAGCCTACACCTACAGGAGATCGAGAGTGCTCCTTGTACCGCAGCCTCGCGTCTCAAAGTACACTTGATCTCTTCTCTTGCTGACATCGAGGGTAGTGCCACTTTCATCGATGTAGTGGAGGCAATGCTGAATAACACTGAGGCAGGTAACTACGACATAGCAGAAACGCAGCCCAAGGAGCTTGTCATCGAATTGAACCCTGCTGCTTTCCAGCAAGGCGTGCAGAACATCACAATGGTAGTCACTGGTACCACCGCCACGTGCGTTCCAATGTTCGCGCCGTCTGAATACATTAGCAACTGGGTAACGTACTGCAACTCTGGAGCACTTGAGGGTTGCAGGGATGGTGCAGCCCCCAAAAATGCTAATAAGAGGATAGACAGAGGGGATGCAGGTGCTGTATTAGGTATCCATTCAGTTCGTGATGGGGCTGCTGCTGTTGCTTCTGTGCAGCCGCGTGTTTTAGAGCGCAGAGTGCACACCACGGGACGTACTGCACAGGTTCTCGAAGCAGCCCCCCCGAGTAGTGACGCATTCTTCTCTGCGGGCAACACGCCTTACTTGGAAACTATATTTCAAGAACCTGTGTGCACGCTCATCGGGACTGACAGATTGGAACACTGCAGGCTCCTCACTTCCCTCGACACAGGGTTTGTCTTCATCCGTGTCACAGCCTTTAAGGCACACACGACGTACGACATGACGATACAGCGTACTGACCAAGGAAACTTCAACAGCCTGCAAAAGTACGGATCATGCTTGGCGTCGGACCTTGACGGTCACTGGTCGGGAGAGCTGTGTCTTGACTGTGCATACAGGTACGAGGGATCCAAGTGTGACGCTTATGTGCCTGGTTCATGTGAGACAACAGAGTGTCTGCCTGAGAACGGTGAGTGCGTTTCAGATCCTGACACAAATAACCGATACGAGAAATGTCATTGCCACGCACAGAAGTTCGGCTTGTATTGTAACATAACATGTGACAGCAACAACTGCCACATGGGGGTATGCGCCGAAACAGGCGAATGCGCCTGCTACGATGATGACACCAACGGCCACTGGGCTGGTGGCAACTGTGACGAGTGCTTGGATGGCTACTTTGGCAGCAGCTGCAACAGGCAATGTTCATGCAACAGTGGAAAATGCAACTCGACTTCTGACACAGGAGCATGCATCGAGGGCAGCTGCAGTGGAAACTATGAAGGCGATAGCTGTGACAGGTGTAAAGACGGCTACTATGGTACGACGTGCAACGTGCTCTGTGACAGCACGACGTGCACGAATGGGAACTGCGACTCGGAGGGAGACTGTCTTTGCAATGCTGAGGCTGGCTGGTACCCAGATAGTACGGGTGCTTGTGTGGTGCAGTGCAACTCAACAACCTGCCATGGACACGGGACGTGTCCTGCCAGCAACGAGAAAGTAGCAAACTCCTCCGCACCTTGTAAGTGCTTCAGTGCATGGGATCAAAGCGAAAGCTGCGCAAAGTGCACTGCGGCATACTGGGGCGAAAACTGCGAGAAGGATTGTTTATGCAACCTAGCTGGTATATGTAACATGGAGACAGGAACATGCGAATGTTACTCTGATGACCAACGGGGCTACTTCGAGGGTGACAGGTGTCAGAGATGCAAGGAGGGCTACGCAGGAGACTGCAAGTCACGCGTCACAACATCGAGCACCGAGAAGCTTGGAAAGGCTTACGACGTGTTCAGTGGGAAGGTGAACCCAAAGGCCACCGATGTGTTCCCCCTCACAGGCGCTATTTACTATACAACAGTACAGAAGATGGTGAGGAAGATCTTAAGCAAGCCAGATCTCACCGTCACAGAAGAGGAGGACTCTCTGCTTGCTTCGACTGGCACGGAACTCATATTCGCCTCTTCAGGGAGCAGAAACACATCCCTTCCAATCCTCCTCCCGGTAGAGGTGTGGACAAAGACAACTAGTACAAGCACTGATTTTAGAGACAAGTGGGTCACTGATTTCAGTGTGCACACGAGCAGCAGCAACGTTGCTGTGGTGGGGAGGAGCGTGCAAGGTATCTTCCAGGACCGTGAGTATCTGTACTTCGTTGTAAACGACGAGTCCTCCTCGTACATAGGCAGGGTGTGGGCATACTACAATAAGGATGTGATGTTCAATCTTTATCCGCACGACGGGTTGAAGTATCTCAGCAAAGACCGCAGCTTGCCCTTCAACTTCACGGAGACAAAGACATGCAGCGTGGGGTGCTCAGTTGGGCAGCAAGTGCTCGTCTATGCAGACCCTTCAAGGAGCATCCCCTCGCAGCGTGGGCTCGTCGTGGCACATGCAACCTCTTCCAAGAAACCGTGGGTGATTTTAGAAGATGGTGCTGACTGCAACGTCACGGAACAATGTAACCCTCAACACCCGAAAGCGAGAATCTTCTCTAATTTAAAGATACGACCCTTGCGTGGTGTTGTCTTCTTAGAGCCCACCAGGCCCACACCTGTGACGGGGACCAGGCAATACACTATCGTGGACTGGGCTTTCCTCGAAGCGACGCACAACGTGATCGCAATCATCTTAGAATCAACTGTGAATCTTTTCGGCGAGGTGACCCCCGCCGCGTACCACCTGCAGCAGGTGCGAACAGACTCTTTTGAAGACTTCATCCTGTCGGATGTCAATAGCTTCGAGCTGCAGTCATTCGACCCGTCTGTCGCAGGGAGTGTGATAGACGCACTTTACGTCTACCAGGACACCACTGGGACACCCGTGGCTATCGTGTTCGGGAAGAACACCAAGGGAAGGTCCATTATGCAGAAGATCTTCTTGCCGACGGAAAGCCAGCCAACGTATAGGAAGGTACTCGACCTCGTGCCTGGGGTGTGTGAACAGGTTGCCTGCCTGAAGATGGAGCGAATCGTTCCCATTGCGCCGATCGTAGGGAACGTGTATGACAGGTCGGCAGCACTCCTGTTCATCAGGACCACAGGCACCACGAGTACGGGTGCCACAGACACGCAGTATGTGGTGCAGCGTCTGGACACAGTCGGCCTCAAGAACCAAGGCACCACGCCGTTGCTTGACCACGAACTTTGTGGACAGCTTACTGACCAGCCGGGCTGTGCAGCAGCAAAGTGTTCATGGGTTGCTGGTGCATGTGTGAGAAAGGTAGTGAGCTATCTAAGCTTCACTGGTGGACGGCAGGGCATCGGGACTGTCTCGCTCGACCCTGATTTCGGGTACGTGTACTTCTCGGTTGGGTCGATGAACAGGAACATTCCGTCGCTGTTGTACAAGCTGAACGCCATGACGATGGAGGTGGAGCTGAGCAGGACGATGAGCTACGGGCATCTTGTGACGGAAGTGGAGGCCGTGGTGGGTAGCTACCTCGACAGGGCCAGGCGTGCGCTGTATGTTCTGACGCATCTGTCGCGTACCTCAGTCGCCGTTGTCAACGCATACGATGTGACAGGCATCACGCCTAACGTTGCCGATGCCCCCAGTGCCGGTACTAACATTACTGTGTACGGGCAAGGCTTCACAACGCTGCGGGGCACTTATGAGCCTATCTGCAAAATGGGTACCACTGTCTCCGATGGGTGGTTCGATACAGAAAATGGGAAGACGATCATTGTCTGCACTGCTGTTGTGCCAGAGTCGTACTCTGCGTGCAACTGGCTTGCATTGGAGGTCTCGATCAACAGGAACGACAATCGATGGACAGAGACAAGTGCGCTGATCAAAAGAACCAACACCGCCTTGATCCTCTCTCTGGGGACTAAGCTCGAGAACTGGTCCTTCCCGCACCTCGCGACCAACATACCAATGACTCCCAATGACCCGTTTATCAATCGCGAGGACCTCCTGAAAGCTGCAGAAGACCCAGTGGTCGTACCAGGCCCTATTACTGAGCCTCACACACAGCTGGACTCCACTGATCTACGTATCGTGCAGCCCGTGGCAACAGGGCCGTACAACCAGAACGTCACAATCACCGTGAAGGGTGCTGGATTCTTCGAGTCACCTTTTATGAAGTGCAGGTTTGGGTCCAACATCATCACACCTGGTACCTTTCTCACTGCGATCAGGATGCTGTGCTTCCAGCCCGTGCTGGCTGAACCCCTTGCTGCGGTGCTGGAGGTCACCCTCGACGGCCAGATCTATTCGAACAGCGGTGTGCGGTACTTCGGTATCGACGACGCCGTTAAAATCGATGCCTTCTTCTGTTCGAACGTCACTGGCACGAACCTCGACTGTCTGAACTCTGCCACCTCCACTGTGAAGTCGCAGGCTACAGTCGAGTTGCCCCCTTTGATCGTTTCATTCAGGGACTCTCTCGGGACATTTGTAGGAGCTGTGTGGACAAGGGAGCAAGTGGGCACAGTCACCATCACACCCCCCGAAGGCCTCGATTTCGGGACAAGCACACTTACGGCGACGCCTATTGAGGGGAGGGCTATCTTCAGTGATCTGAGGGTCCTGCTGCCCAAGTCGGGGGTGTACAGCATTGAGGTTATCTACAAAGACAAGGCTGGGACCTTTGCCACCACAGTGGACCTTACGGTGGTTGGCGGGGAACCGAAGAAGGTCATCATGCACGTGTCGCCTTCGAGCTTCTCGAACAATCGTGGAAAGCTCACGACACAGCCGAAGATCAAGATCGTCGATGCAGCTGAAAACCCTGTGCTTGACAGCAACTACAATATTGTGGCGGCACTGGGTGGGGTTCCTGAAGAGCTGCAAGACACGGAAGGCAACAGCCTAATCGGGATCAAGGATAACATCGCGCGTCGTGGTGGGGGTGACAGCTATGATTTCACAGATCTGGAGATCCATTCACTGCCGGGGATATCCATCAGCGGGAGGGAGCTGCAGTTTGCACAAAGAAGCTACAACACATACGATCAGCTCGACTTCGTGCTCACGTTCACAGCGTACTTCAACAATGTGAGGGTCAACACTCTTAACCAGCTGTCGGCCACCATACACCTTGTTGACTGTTCTGCTGAGAACATTGGGAATTCCAAGCTTGCGTGGATCGAACCCGAAGAGCTCCCTACAGTGACGGGCACAACCCTTACCATCAAGGGGTGGGAATACCGGGACCTAGGGTCGTATGGGAGCTATAGGTGCCAGTTCCGCGATGCGAACAGTGGCACTTTTGTGACATCGTTGGAAGCCACCTTCTTGGACTCATGTTCCATAAGCTGCACGCCGCCCGCTTCCCTCCGTGATGCGCCAGGAATGTACTTGGTGCAGCCTGCGTTGTGCTGCCGCAACAATTTGGGAGATCTGGACTGTCCTACCACTGCGGCGGTGGGCCAGAACTGTTTCGAAACAGGGCAGACGCTGACAGCCTTTAACGAGTCATCGTTGAAGATCGATACTTATTTCAAGTATGTGGGCCCTGGCACGCAGATAAAACTCTGGAACCTTG
This sequence comes from Diplonema japonicum, assembly GCA_964019335.1. NCBI lineage: Eukaryota > Euglenozoa > Diplonemea > Diplonemida > Diplonemidae > Diplonema > Diplonema japonicum. Next base: position 1,080,105 of record OZ025648.1, read on the forward strand.
TATCTGCTCTCCCGGCTCCTGCTTTCGAGTACCACCCGTACTCCGATGCGCTGGGGCTACAGACCACCGTGTCGCAGAAGCTTCAGGTGAATGCTTCGAAGTCTAACGGTGTGCGGAAGTCGCTGGCAGCGAACTACATTATGAACCAGTTCAACAGATCAGACTTCGTGTACCAGCTGAATATGTACTCGGAGACCATCGCGAACAAGGAGACCGTTCTGCGTAGCAGCGCAGAAGTAACGATTGCGGGACAGGATTTCTGGACGTCGAACGACTGGCAACTCGACTCATCTGTGCAGCTCTTACAAACTGATCGCCCTGACACAAGCTTCATAGTGGGTGTGGCCGATTCATCTGTGGGATTGAACAACTGGCAGGGCAGCTGGGTCTCTGACCAAGACTACATGCGGAACGGCGTGCCTAGCGAGGCCTCTATCACGATGGAGATTATCCCAAAGCTCACCTACTCCGATGCCACTGGTGAGTCTCAGAGGCACTACGCAAGCGTGAAGCAGTCTGAGCAGCGTTTCCACACCGTCTTCACCGTCGACGGCAGCCCCAAGTACAACAGTAAGTACACCCTCGCACTTAATCACTCCCTCATTGAGTTTAAGAACGTCAAGCTGGAGTACCCCGCAAAGGGCACCTACACCGTGACCTTCAAGCATGCTGACCCTATCATCCCTATGCTCTCCACCACCATCAAGATCCTCGAGGGGCTGCCCTATAGGGTGGCCTTTGACTCTGTGAACTTTGGTGGCATCAACGGGCTGCCAAGCTCGACGCTTACTAATGCACGTGAGCTAACGACGCAGCCCAGATTCAGACTACTTGATGTGTCTGATAACACGCTGCAGGATCTGCCGAGTACCTTTGACATCTTCGTGCGTGTGCATAGTGTGTTGCCGTGGCCGAGGTGCCTCCCAGAGGTAACGTGCCCAGCGGGGACAACCTGTCCTGATGCTGACCCGAATACGCCTGGCATGTGGGGTCAGATAGATAGGAACAACGCTGGACTATGCACCTGGAACACGCCTCCCCTCACTAACAAAAGCAAAGAGGCGTCTGATGTGCGGCTGCTGTACGACCCGAGGTTCGATTCAACGGGAATTGCCGCCTATGGTGTCTCTGCCGTCAGTGCGTTAATGAATCTGTGGGCAAAGGAAGGTGAGAACTACAACATAACATTCGACTTCTATGGTCCAGGCCTAGACCTTTTCGACTACAAAGTACCAGCACTATCGGTACCGAAGCTGATCACAACCTCGTTTTGCGCTACGCCCTGTCCTTCAGGGCAGAGGATTTGCCAGTTTGATCCCCCTTCCTTTGCGCATTCGGCGCCGGCTGGGTCGATCGGAGCACCGCTCATCGTGTACGGGGACTACTTCGATTTCGCGAAAGGGGGCAACACGGATGACAAGCTGAGGATTGAGTTGGCGTACCTCGTGAACCAGACGGCCTTCACGTGTGAGGTAGCAGCGTCCCTGCGGGATCCCTGCAGCGTGACGACTATTATTCCAGCATGCCATTACCTTTGCTACAATGTGTATTCTCCGCTGCAATACACCGAGCTTGACCGTAAGGCTTGTTGTGCTACAGGTTTCAAGAACGACAAGATCACGGCATGTGAACCGACAGCACCCCTGACTAGAAATGCCTATATCCTGCAGTCGGCCGCTGTATCCTGTACTTCATGTCTAGCTAGTGCCCTCAACCAACCTGCTACAACTGCAGTAAAAGTCGCGACCTCGTGCCAATCGGGCAGCCAGTGTTCTTCGTCTCTCAATGCTGTTACAGCAACAATAGGTCCACCCAAGATTGGGCCTCCCGTCCAGCTTGGTGTGAATGAATCCACTTTCAAGATGGGCAGCGTGGACAAAGACAGAGTATCACGGGAGAGGCTCGACCCCATAGAGATTAAGATCACTTCCAAGGACAGCACGGGGAATGACGTCGAGGCGACAGACACCGTTAGGCGAAGGGTGAGAATCTTCTTGCAAAAGCAGGTTGGCTCTGGGCTTACCGACTGGAAGGGACCTGACTGCTCGCTTGGCGATTGTTTGCCTCACGCCCATGAAAATCAAAAATTGTGCAGCAACGCCAGCATCGAGTGTGTGCACTTTGTGAATGCCGACGGCAGCGCAGCAAGTAGCAGTGATGCCGATATGGTGGACGGCACAGCTGTTGTGTATGTTGTACTGCAAGCTCCGAAAGAACGTACGTTCTTGGTGCAGATCAGAGATATCACTCCTGTAGGCAGCGGGTATGTTGCGCTGCCTTCGTGCGCAGGCCCTTACATTCGGAATGGAGTTGACTTAGGACACGGCGCACCGGCTGTGACAAATGAAGGGACTTACAACTACCCCTTCGTCGACAGTGTCAAGTGCTCCGTCTCAAACTCAGGTGGGTACACCAGTGCCTGGAGTTTCAGGGTACACAAGGGTGCACCGTACCGTCTTGGCTGGGCCACGACGCCGCTAGGCCAGGTTAGGAACGAGGATAACAATATTGAGTACATTTTGCAGGTGCAAGACTTTGCTGGAAACGTGCTGAATAAAGAAGAAGTGCGAGAAACACCGATTTCTGACTTCATAAAGGTAGCCGTGAAGGTCACAAGGACGGTACCAGAGCTGCGCAACAACGTGACAGGTACTTTGTTGAGGCAGAGGCGTGACGAGCCGCTCACTGAGGAGAACCTGCAGCGTCTCGAAGCCCTTGCGTGCACGTTCGACGTAACGAACGACATCGACAACAACAACGAGATCGAACTGGGTTCTGGGCAGAACCCCGCTCAGATCAAGTTCAGCTTCCGCGGCCTTATGATTTGGCACGGGATGAGTTGTGTGCTGTCCTTCAAAGCGATCGAAGATACGACGAACTCCGTACAGAACAGCCTGGCCAGGAGGCTCAACGAACAAACAGTGCCAGGCGTATCGCAGGTTGTAGTACCCACAAAGTGCTGCGATCCTGGCGCTGATGGAAAATGCAACCAATTTGCTTACTCGTTCGAGTTTGGGTGCTGGAACCAAGAGCTCAAAAGGGTCATCGAAGGCAGCTCCAACAAGAAATCGACAAAAGGCAGCAGCCTGGCACTCGTAACAGAGGCAACCCCCTACAGCTGCCTGTACCACTGTGGGACATGCGAGACAGGGATGACTTGCGATGGGACCATCTCACTGGACAACCGCAAGGACTACTGGAGGGAGCCTGTCACGTACAGTGCTTTTGAGTGTAAGCCTACGAACTGCATCATCAACGGTTCGGAGCCGGGCTTCAATCTTGATGTCTTAAGACTCACCGATGAGCAGCGATCGGGAGTATGTTTTCTTTTTTCTAATTACATTCACGCAACACAATCACAGAGGCAATGTGCAGAAGGCAGGGAAGGACCCTACTGCGGGGTGTGCATTAGAACCAAATCGGACGCAGCGCAATATGGTTACGCTCGCAGTGAAGGAGGGTGTGCCAAGTGCCCATCACCTGCTGTGAACTACACTCTACTAGCTCTCACTGGGCTAGCGCTACTCATCGTTGTGTTGGTGATGGTGCTTGTAAACCTGAACACGGGACCCACGGTGACAGAAACGCCAAAGATTTCAGTCATGATCAAGATGCTCATGAATCACGTGCAGGTATGATGACCGCTTTCCATGTTGCATCTTTCACAGGTGGCAGCGCTAGCTGGAGACTTTGCAGTGAAGTGGGGGTCTCTCCTTGATCAGATATTTGACTACCAGTCCAAGACAGGCCCCACGAATGTGGTGTCTCTGGCCTGTGCTGTGGAGTACGACTACTACGCGAAGTTCATCGGGTGGATGCTTCTCCCCATCCTTGTTGTTGTGGTGCCCGGCATGGTGGTCGTGTGCATCGAACTGCGAAGGCGATTCTTCGTAGACGAGGACGAAGAGAAGCCGATGAACCCGGAGGTTCCCCCAGAGTGCCAGTCGCCGTATCACTGGATGTACGACTGGTGTGTGGAGGACAGGGACAGGGAAGAGTTCAGGAACCACCTGGAGAAGCACTCCATGCAGACCGAGCAGCAGAAGAAAAGATGGAAGCTCAACGTTGAAACCCGCAGAGTGGCAAATCCAAAGAAGGTCCTTACCTCAGTAGAAGAGCTCGCGAGGACAGAGACAACGATCGAGGATGAGTACATCCCCATAAAGGTGCAGCGTGTCATCGTCGATGCCGGGCATGAGAAGGACGCCTCGTCGTTCGACGTCTTCTGGGAAACGAACATCGCTCTCGGGACGCATGGGTGCTGGCTGTGCAAGAGGTGCTGTATCATGGAACAGCTTTTCCCGTCTCCTGGTGTGGGGAGGATCGGTGCTGAAGACCAGATCAAGGAACTGGTCAACAGGAAATGGTATCCTTGCGATTTAGAGGAGCACGAGATCACAAAACGCAAGCTGCAGATGCTCTTCAAAGAGGAGTTGCTAGAGGCCACCTTGGCACGTTTCGAGCTCATCGAGAAGATAGACAAGCGGCTTGCGAAAGGACAGCACACGACAGTGGATGACGTTCAGAAGCTGACGGCAGCGTTGTTCAAAGGAGAGGACTCCGATGTCCACGAGGAGGGTGAAGACTCGGAATCAGAAGCAGAGACGACAGAGGACAAGCGTCACAGACAGAGAGTCGCCAGGGAACTCCTCGAGAGACGCAAGGCACTGGCAACATCAACCACACCTCCGTTCCCTGTGGAGCATCACAAGTCGTTCGACTTCCCAGACCTCGAAAACCAAGAGGCGGCGGGGACCTCGATCACCGTCATCAGCGATGGGAACATCGTCTACGGGCACCAGAAGAGCAACTGCCAAAAGGTCTCCCTGCGTAAGAAGAAGGAAGCCGCGATCATCTTCTTCCTGAAGGAACAAGGAGTATGCCTTTTTATATTTCACCGCACGGGCATCAACAAGAAAATACAAAACCACAGACCTCCCTAGGCGCTAATGAAGCCGGCAGTGTGAAGCATGACCGCATGATAGCAGTCCGCCAGCAGACGCTCGGCAAGGACTCCTTCTGGAAGTACCAACGAACAGACATCATGACGGGCGAAGACCTCGAGTGGCACACTCACGAGGATCCTATCACACCGCCGAGATCGCCTAAGAGGGGAAGGTGTGGCTTTTTTAGAACAAACAATAAATTTCTTTTTTTTATAGTGTACTGCCTGGCTTCGTGCAGATTCCAATGCAGAAACCGGAGGAAGAGGAGACCCTTGCCGATCTTCCAGGTTTGATAAGGAGGAGAAAGGGAAACACATCATACAGATTGGTACCTCGAAGCGGAATATCCGAATCTGATAGACTTTAAGCTCCCGGACAAACAACTATTGCCCGTACCCTCCGATGCCACCGGGCAGTGCGTGGTCTATGATCTGCAGGAACTGGCGAGGTCCGTGGGGTACAGGGAGCTGTACGCCATGGCAAGACTGCGAAGGATGCGGGATAAGTTCGCCAAGTGGAGGGCAATGGGGTATGATTCCACCCCCCCTTTTTTTTTCCTCATTTTCTATTTTTTTTAGGATCTCCGAGTCAGACATAAAGACGAAGCTCACGAACCATTCGGACGCAGAGCCAATGGCAGACGGGGGCGGGGATGATAAAAGTTCACGAAAAATGTCAGTTTGGAGCGAAGTCCGCGGGAGTCTATGGAACGAGATGGACGAGCTCGACACAGAAACACGCAGCAAGAGGTTCGAAGTGCAGAAGAAGAAGAAAGAACGCCTCGTTGACAAGGACAAACACATGAACGTCTTGGAAACGTGCGGTCTTTGCCACAAAGACTTCGCTGTATGGTACTGCCCGCACTGCGATGAGTTTTACTGCGAGCTGTGCGACGGCCTGATGCATCAGTTCGGGGAGGCATCAAAACACATGAGGCTCAAGGTATGGTTGTTGTTTTTTTTTTTTTTTTTTTTTTTTTTTTTTTTTTTTTTTTTTTGTTACTTACCTAATATCCACCACACAGCCGCAACCCAAAACATCACCTTTAACCGAAGCAGGATTTGAGATTAAAATGCACCTCACAGACATATACATGGTGGCTGTCATCGTGATTATTTTCCTGTGCTACCCATCGCTGATGAAGGAGATCGCGTTGATGTTAAACTGCACTGAAAGCACGTGCGTCTCGCTCGGGACGTGCCATCGTTTCCTTGAAGAGGACCCGGCTATCGACTGCAGCGAAAGCCCGTACCCGACCTTCCAATTTCTCAGCTTGTTCTTCTTCATGATGTACGGCTTTGGGTTCCCGCTAATGGGGTACTTGGTCTTGAGGGCAAGGCGGTACGAATTGCGTACAAAACAGGTTATGAGCACACTGGGGTTCTTATACTCAGGGTACCGCGAGTCGAAGTACTACTGGGAGATGGTCATTATGTTGCGGAAGATGTTGATCGTGTTCATTGTGGTGTTCCTTGCAAGGTACGACAAATATCAGTTGTACTCCGCAATGTGGCTCATCACATTCTTCGTGTTTTTGAACATATTCTTGAAGCCTTTCAAGTACGCGGTTCTGTGGAGGCTTGAGAACTTGTCGCTCATCTCCATCATGATCACCTTGAACATCGGTTTGCTGTTCTTTGAAGAGCTGTCCAGTGCGGTGGAGCTCATCGTGATTGTGGGGGCGTTTAGCTTGAACGTGATCGTTTTGTTGGTGTTCTTGATTCACATTCTGAAGGAGCTGCGCACGGAGGTCTACGAAAGGGTTGACACTGATGGCGATGGTGATTTAACATATCAGGAATTCCAAGATTATTTGTCAATGAAATGGGATGAATCGAAGCCTGACGTTTTCGTATGCGGGAAAAAAAAAAAAGAAAAAAAAGAAAAAAATCCAGAAAACCCGAGACGAACGCCTCGAAGACGACAAAACAGCGATTCGGAAAAGAAAGTGGGAGAAGATCGACAAGAAGCAAAGAGAATGCAGGGGGAAACCGAGTAACGGGGTGTACAACACCACGGCGGAGTTCGGGTACTGGATGGAGCACTACAAAGACAAAGATAAGCGGCGCAACAGGTTTGAGTGGTTTGATGGCTTCAAGGAAAAGCCCAATACGGCTAGGAAGATTAAGGAGAAATGTTTGACAGAACAAGAAATGCCTGCTTTGTGGCAGCATACTCTTGGGGAACTTGTTGGGGGAAACGGCGACCCACGGGCTGAAGAAGGCGACATTGAGGTACAACGGGGGAAAAAAAAAAAAAAAAAAAAAAAAAAAAAAAAAAAAGATGAATACTGCAGATGGTAGTGCAGATGAGAAGGGTCTGTGAAAAAGAAAAGTAAATATTTTTTTTTTTTATTTCTTCATTTTTTTTTTTTATCTTTTTACTCCCCTCTTCCCCTTCATTAAACGGTATTTAATGACAACACCACCTCCCCCCTTTTTTTTTCTTCTTGCTTTCTTGGAAAAAAAAAAAGAATTAATGTAGATGCTGCTAACTCTTCTATTTTTTTTGTGTGGTTTTTTATAATCCGCAAGAAAAAAATCCTCGTCTCAATCAAAACTCTGTTTGTGGGAAGGGGGAAAAAAAAAAGAATGGGAAGAAAACCAAGGATGAAAATGGGGAAAGATACAATTAAGAAGAAGCAAATAAGTTACAATAACCACCTAAGGTGTGCTATCACTTAAGTCCCCCCCCCCCCCCCCCCCCTTCCTCCCCGTTGCCACCTTTTCTTTTTCTTTTTTTTTTTGCTTCATCCCACCCTCCCCAAGACGCTTACGTGAAAGGGGGAAGAACAAAGAAAAAAATAAAAAAGAGGAAGTTATCTCTATCTCTCTCTTTTTTTCCCCCACAAAACAGAAAGAATATCACAAACCCTCCGTTTTTCTTTTCTTCTTTGTCTTCTACCCCCCCCTCAAAAAATCTACCTTTTTTTGATCCAGTATTCCAACACCACATAAGTTTTTTTATAAAAACCCGGGGGAAAAAAATAAGAAAAAAGAAGAAAAAAAAAAAACCTGTGTTTTTTTTTTTTTTTTCATACTTTCCTAAGGGAAAAAAAAAAAGAAAAAAAAAAGGGGGCGGGTGGGGGGGGGGGAATGTCAAAATGGCTCATAGGTGTCGCAGTGTCCGTAACGGGGACCTTCTCTTCGGGTTTGGGGGACAATTTGGTAAGAAAAAGTTACGCCGAGGCAGAAGAACTGGAGGGTGAAGACGTCCCGCCGCCGTACAAGCGCCCCTTATGGGTGGTCGGGTGGTTCTTGACGATAGTAATGGACACTGGCTGCAACGCTCTGGCGATAGCATTGGCACCGTTGTCACTTATAATACCCCTGGGTGCCTTGCATATATTATGGGGAGCGTGGTTTGCAAGAGTGATCAACAAAGAACCTTTAGGAAAGCTAGGAATAGTTGGGGCGGTGGTGATTGTCGTTGGCGTAGCCTTGGTGCTAGTCAGCGCACCTCACGACTCGAAATCACGAAATTTCGACGAAACGCTTGACATAATATCAGGGCCCGGGTTTATAATAGGACAGGGTGTCACCATTGCGTTGGTCTCAATATGCCTATGGTTCACATGGTGTTCAAACAATGTAATAATTCAACATTTCACGGCCCCGGCAGTTTCCGGACTGCTCGGGTCGAGCAGCAATCTAACCTTGAAAATCTCCGAATCCCTTGCTAGCGGTGGCACGGCGAAATGGGAATTCTGGATGGTGGTTTTTTGCACGATATGCCTTGCCGTGGCGCAATTGACTTCGCTGAACCATGCACTGGCAACGGGGGAGGCCTTTATGGTGGTACCGACCGCGAACTCCGTTTTGCTGATAGGTGGTATGCGTCTTTTTTTTTTTTTTTTTTTTTTTTTTTTTTTTTTTTTTTTTTTTCGAATACATGACAGGCACGATAAACGGTTTGGTGTGCTTTGACTCTGACGATCTGTCGTCGACTCAGCTGGGTCTCCTCGTTTTGGGTATTTTTGTTGTGGTGGTCGGTATTTCTATCCTTGCTGGGAAGAAAACGCTGCTGCACAAGCTCATGAATTACGACTCCTGCTCGTCATCTTGTTCTGGTTCTTCCGACGACGAAGCAGGCCTCCTCGGGGCACCCTCGTCACAGGTCAACTACCGGACCAGCACCTCTACTGATGCGCTTCACGCTGCAACTCCCTAAATAAAATATTTACTGTAAAGCGAAAAATTCCCAGCACCGATTTTTTTTTCCGGCTTTTACAGTATTTTTTTTTCTTTTTTCTTACGAGTTTCTTTTAGGGGGGGGGGGTCATTTTTTTTCTTGAGGGAGGTCGTTTCCCTAACTACTTTGTGGCCTTTCTCAGTGATTTTTTTTCTTTTTTGTGGGTTTTCTTGGGGGGAGGGGGTAACGTTGTTATTTAAATGAAGCACTATGTAAACTCTGCTGCATGATGTTCTAGATGGCTCTCCCCATCCACCCTACCCCACCCCCAGATGCTCAGGGAAGGCGAACGTGCTGTTGCATTGTTCCCGCCCGGTTCCTCCGTAGCGAAAAAAAAAGAAGAAAAAAAGAATGGCTGAACTTGGTTTCTTCCCCCCCTCCCCAGCTCTTCGGTGCTGTAATGCACGAGGCTAGCTTATGTCACCCCCCCCCTATTCACTGCTTTGGGAAACAGAGGGGACGAAAACGAGGGGGGAAAGAAATAATGGGAAAGATATAAAAAAGGGGGAAAAAAAAAGGGAAATTTTCTTTTTTTTTAAATTTTCTTTTCTATTTTTTTTTTTCCCCTCTATTCTGGATCCCCCCCCCCTCACCCCTACCGCACCCTGTTTCATCATAGTGAATTTTTTTTTCTTTCCCCCCCCCATTTTTTTTTGAGCTTCGATTTATCTGATTTCTTGGTTTTTGTTTCTCTCTTTTAAAGAAAAAAAAAAGGGGGAACTGCGTTTGTTTTGGATATCAACTCCTAACATGGTACAGGCCTCTGCACTTACAAAACAAACGCTTCTTCGAGAATATCCCCTCTTTTTTTTTTTTTTTTTTTTTTTTTTTTTTTTAAACTCCTTTTTTCTTAACTCCACGACAAGCGAAGAGTGATTTGGAGGACGAGAGGCACCCGTGGAGACGGTGCAACCCCAACAGCCTGAGTGCGATGAAAGTGGAAAAAAAAAAAAAAAAAAAAAAAAAAAAAAAGAATAGCTATTTACTGCCACACATCGAGGCGCTGTTAACGTCATTAGTGATATTTTTCACAGGGGCAACAAAAAAAAAAAAAGGTATGAGCGCCCTGAGTGCGTGACGTAATTTCAGAAGAGGTGAAATTCATAGCTATTTTATTCACAACAAACAACATCAACGAATACTGAATTTCTTCCGTCACTCGAGTGAAATGAACAAAAGCTTTCCCTTTTTTTCCCGAGAGAACGACAGAAATAGTAAATAAAATACCAAAAGAAAAAGCCCACCAATACTTTTTTGGTTTAATTTTAGAGGGAGGGGGGGGTGGGATGAGGGGGAAGAAATAATGGGGGGAAACAAAAAAAGGGAATATCCGATCGCTTCTGCGGTACTTTTTATTTTTTATTTTTATTTTTTTTGTTTTTGTTTTTTTTTTGTTTCTATTTGCTGCATGGGAAGTATCTCATCTACCCACCTTTTTTTTTTTTGGCACCCCCTTGCCCGTCCTTGTGTCTTTTCTTTTCCCCCCCTGCTTTTTTTCTTTTTTTCAAATCAGAAACATTTCAGGGGGGGTCCACCATGAAGGGCTTTGTGAAAACGTGCCTAGGTCAGGGCGAAAGCGAATCCGAGCGATTCGTTCGAAAATTCACAGAACAGGCGAATGGCGAAGTAGACGATGCATGGCGTGCAAACTATGCCGACGGTGAGCTCCTTTTGCACTGCGAACAATCGCGAGACGACCAAGGAATTGAACTTCTCCCCACAACCCTCGAGTTCTGCTGGGCGGAGTCCTTCCAAAGAAGTAGCACCGCGTTCACCAAACAGCTCGACCTGCTGCGCGACAACTGGACCATGATGCGGCGCACCCTCGACAAGTATGAAGACGAAAACATTGGAATCCAGTCCGAACAGTCGCGCGCCATGGTCCACGTGCTGCGCCGCATGACCGAAGACCACTACAGAGAACTCATGAAACTACAAATTTTCCAATACTGGCACCGAAACCTTTTCGAGCGTGCGGAAAACCTTGTACCAGATGTGTACGAGAACAACATTGCAGACAAAGAATGGTGGGCAGGCAAGGACGGAGCGATCTTCCGCAACAGGCTCATTCTGGGAGTGGAGATGAAACTGGTGACCGAACGATACGCCCAGTTCAGGGCACACACCAACGCTGATATGAAAGGCAAGCAACGAGGTGCGCTGTCGGAAATGGTAACACTGGAGCAGGCAGACGCTATGCTGTCTGAGCGCAGAGTGCATCACCCACCGCCGCCAGGGCTTATATGCCTGTTCGGCGTGTCAAGCGGTGTGATTTTGACTTTTGTGGTGGTGCTGTGCTTCCTCTTCACCATCGACCCTGTCGATTCGTACGACCCTGATAAGCACCTTTACGACATCGTGCCTTACTTCAGGGGCTACATCGTGATCTACGTGGCACTGTGGCTGTGGGCGCTTGTCGTGTATCGAATGGAGCGCCGCCGCATTAATTACCCGTACTTCTTAAACCTCTCTGGGAAGACGATCAAGGCCCTTCACATCGCACAGGGAGCCGCCATGCTGACGGCCTTGTGCGCAGCATGCTTCACGTTTTATCTGGCGGAGGTCCGGGCGGGCCTCAGACTGGTTCCCTTCTTCCGCAGCAACCCGCGGTACTTCATCCTCGTCAACGCGGTGACTCCTGTCGCTGTTCTGCTGTGCCCCTTTAAGGTCATGCAGCACAGCACGCGCCTGTGGCTTTGCAGGGTGCTGCTGGCCATCCTCATCACCCCGATCCTTCCCTGTACCTTTGAAGGGAACTTCATAACTGATTATCTCACGTCGCTTGTGAAGCCCATCCTGGACCTCTCGCTTACCATGTGCTCAATGCTGACAGGCAGGATGCTGCGTGACCCGCTAGTGCACACGGACAACACATGCTCGCGAGACGGGGTGCTGATGCCGTCTCTGTGTGCCCTTGCCCCATTGTCGTGGAGGCTTTTACAATGTTGGCGGAGGGGTATCTTGGAGCCTCTTGTACTGGCGAAACCCAGGAAGCCAGTGGTGCCCCAACGACTTCATGGCGAGGAGGACCTGCAAAGCCCGGAGAGCCTTCTTGGTGAATGGAAGGTGCACGACACTGGCACCGTGTTCACGCTGTGCAAGGGGGAGCTAAGGGGAAGCGTTGTCTTCAAGTTCTTCGACGAGAGTGGGGATCTGGCCACCACTACAGACGTGAACTCCGATGTCGAGACGCAAATGCTGAACGCAACCTTCCACTGCGAGCTGCGGGGCCTGGACAGAACAGAAGGGAGAGGGAAGACAAGCTCCCGCAAAATATCGATAAGCCACCACAAGATAGAGGATGACATGGTGGCCGAGATAGAGGTGACGTGTGTGATCGAGTCGGAGGAGTACTGCGTGACAAAGCTCGCCAGTAGACACAATCCTTCCACAGCACGCAGACCCATTGTGTGGCCGCACTGCGTGAACATGGGGAAGTATATGTTTTCGATAATCCCGGTGGTGGTGGGGCTCTTTCACAGCGAGTGGGGCAAACGTTCCATGCACGACTGGCCTGTGGGGCGGGTCATATATGTCTTTTTGTTGCTGTTCTCCACGTGCTACTCGTACCTGTGGGATGTGTTCATGGATTGGGGTTTGTGGAAGCAGAACACGTTTCCCCCGCGAGGCCTGGTGGAGTGCTGCGGGGGGCTGGTGTGGAGGAACACGTCTGTCGATTTTAGATCGAAGTGGTTTTTCTTGCTGGTGATGATGTACAACTTGTTGGGGAGGTTGGCATGGACATTCACCCTAGTGGCAGAGCCAAGCCTGCTGGGGCTGAACACGAGCGACGGAAACAAAGAAGTCTTGACACTAATCACGAGTCTCATTGAGGTCTGCCGAAGATCTTCATGGGGGTTGATCAGGCTAGGGCACGAGCATGACGTGGATGTAGGCAGTTGTAATGGGGGAAGCGCCATTCCCCTCCTCATGGCCCACACCCCTTGGACCAAACCAGGCCAGGCAGCACTATTACACCGTTTTGCGCTGCATCCTACGAATGCCAATAATAATGATGAAACTATCCACCTCTCTGGTCTGGAGGGCACCATTAATTGATTTTTCTCAAATTTTTTTTTTAACGCATTCTTTTTTTTTTTTGTTTGTAAAAAGGAGACGCAAAAGAAATTTTAAAAAAAAGATCTTTAAAAAGAAAGAAGGGAAGAGAATAAAAACATACCTCCACCCGATGGTAGAGAGGGGTCCTTTTTCTTCCTCTTTTTTTTTTTATCACCGGAGGGGTCCCCTACCTTAGCCCGCATGCAGGAACGAATCAAAGAAGCGTCCCCCTGGCACCAGAAGGTGACGGCACCGAAGAAGTCGAAGAGAGCATAAGCCAAGTCCCAACAACGACAGTATCACGCACACAAGGGTTCAGGTGCGACCTGTGTGAATCACCGTACCCGGACACGGTAACCCTACTCCGCCACCAACTCTACGAGTGCGCCTGCGCACAGGAAGAGCTAGCACAGGACGGCTTGGAACCACTGCGCAACAGGACAGGATGGCCCCTATGTCTGGAATTGCACGCGATTCTGCCGAGAGGACATGACTTTGCGTACCTAGAGAAGCTGCAACGATACTTAACCGTGGTGGTTGAGAAACGAGACGTAGAGCTCATGCAGAAGGAGGATGTCAACACACAGCCGCTACCGTGGATTCGAAATGTGGTAGGTAAGAAATGCCCCGTTCCGATAGCTGGCGAGCTCGAAGGAGTGAGCGGGGTCCTGTCCCAGTACCTGAACCCGCTGCTACAATGGTTGTCACAACTGCGCTGGGTGGAGAAGGACACCACCTCGGAGGTGTCGGCGGTGGAACTGGCCATTGACTTCGAATGGACGACCGGAAAGTCTTTGGGAGGCCTGCTGGAAGATAGGGCGCGCAGAATCAAAGCTCTCATCGTAAAGATAAACACAGCATGCAGGGCACGGAAGAAGCGACGCCCCTTCCCAGCGGACGAGAGAGAGTGAAGTCCCTCATCGCCATTGGAGGAAAGGCAGCTATTGGTTTCTCCAGGAGGCCTATTTTCGCCACCCGCTCCACGCACGACAAGCTAATGGAATTGAAAGCCGACTACAAGCGGGACCGCATCACACGACTCCGCAAGACGCTCACGGCCTCAATCGGAATGAAAGCAATGCTCCAGAAGGGGAGTATTAACAGATAGACCCCCCCCTCCCATAGGGCGGCCCTCTAGCGGGGGGCTTGTCCTGTACTTTGAGTTTTTTTTTTCTTAATAGATTTTTTTTATCTTGTTTTCTTTTTTTAATTATAACGCCAACTTTTATTCTCTATTAACTTTCCTTTTCCTTGTGAATTTTTTTTTTCCCCCCTTTCCCCATCCCTGTCGTGTGATATGTAGCTATATGGCTCTTGCTTGCAGGATGAATAATGTCAAAACCTCTCTTATTTTGTTATTTTTCCTTTTTTTTTTCTTTTTTTTCCTCTCTAAACGGCATTGGCGCAAGAAGTTGACATTGTCTTGACCCGTGCCCGAATTTACCACACAGCGAGACGGGGTGCGGGTATCTTTTTTTTTTTCTTTTTTTTTTCTTTTTTCTTTTTTTTTTTTTTTTCCCCATTCTTCGCAACTACGGCCTTTAACAACGCTGACAAAAGAAGAAGAAAAAAATGATGAAAGAGGGAGAAAAGGAACTCTTTTTTTTTTTACTCCGCCAAAGTGGTGGGGATAACATGATGGAGAAGTACATCAGATGTGTTGTTCGCTGTTGACCTGCACTCTGGGGTGACGAACAGGCAAGCACAAAAACCTTAAAAAAAAGAAAAAGAATAGAGAACATGACACATGTTTATGTTTTGCCCTCCGGGAAGGTGCTGGGTGCTTCACACAAGACGACGGGTGCGTCACAAGAGACCGAAAAGATTTTATTTTTTACTTGGAAAGCTTTTATTCTGGTGAAAATCTTCGCCCAAAAGTGGAACGGGAGGAATACACATGTGATGTAAAACGCAAAGAAAAAGAAAAAAGAACAATTTCCTTTTTTTTTCCCTGAAGTGGGGAAAAAAAACAAAAAAAAAAAAAAACCTCTTGCTCCTTTTTTTTTTTTTTTTTTTTTCTTGTTTCCCCTTAAAATCTCCCGTCTCCAACAACCCCCAAAAACCCTTCCAAAAAAAAAAAAAAAAATGACACAATTTCACAGGAAGCGTAGAACTTCCACACACACAAAAAAAAAAAAAAAAAAAAAAAAAAAAAAAAAAAAAAAGAAATGTCGCAACACAACCGGCAGCGTCCCGAATGGTACGGATATGTAGTGCTAGCTGCAGGAGTACTTATCCACCTGTGCTTGGGCACCACGTACTGTTGGGGCAACATGACAACCTACATCACAAGCTACCTGAGACGGTCGCACCCTTCAGTGCAGTACAGCGACACATACTGGGTCTACACCAGCGTCCCTTCAGGACAGGCCTTAGTCATGCCTTTCAGCGGGTGGCTACAACTAAAGGTCGGCACACGCATAACCACATGGCTGGGCACACTATGCGTGGTAGGTGCTCTGTTGCTAAGCCACTTCACTGTGGAAAACGGTGTTGCGGCATTGGTGGGCTCGTACGGTGTGCTGTTTGGAGTAGGCGTGGGCCTGACCTATACCTGCCCCGTCACGGCGGCCATAAGCTACCTCCCGGAAAAGAAAGGTCTTGTCAATGGTATCATTGTAATGGGATTCGGTTTGGGTGCTTTTGTGATGAACTTCGTGATCACATCGTATCTCAACCCGCACAACTGTAAACCGCAATGTCCTGGAATGCACAATGACTACCCGCAGTTCAGCTGCCCCACATGGACGCCCTCACCTACCACAAACACATCGGAGGTACCGGACTGCGATGGTGATGACAAGTACTTCCCACCGAATTCGTCTGTTACTAATAATGTTCCCAACCTCTTCCTTCTCTTGGGTGGGATCTACAGTGTTATGATGACGTTTGGGTCGATGTTCATTGTGGAGCGAGACCGTAGTCTATTGGGGTTGTGGGGGCATGTTGGTGATGGTGATTCGGATGAAGAGAACGAGGAGCTTGTGAAACCCGAGCTGCAGGAACGAAACAAAAAACTGAACGAGGATGTCCCCACACTGGAGGTTGTTAAAACAAAGCTTGGGTGGTTGTTGTGGGGGAATTTCTTGCTTACCGGCGTCGGGGGGATGTTTATCTTGGCGCAGTACAAAACCTTCGGGCAGAAGAGTTCCTGGTCTACAGACAATATCGAAGCCCACATTTCAAGTGCGATGTCGGTGGGGAACGCGTTTGGGCGGTTGTTTCACGGGTTTTTGTCTGATAAATATGGATTTCTTGCTGTGCTGACGGTGAGTACCGTATTTTCAAGCGCATTCCAATTTACATTGTCTGTCACACATATAAGCGAATATTGGTTTGCTGTTTGGTGTTGTGTTATTGCGTTCTTGTACGGGGGTAATTTCTCGTTGTACCCTGCTGGCGTGGCGCAGTTGTGGGGGAAGAAGTACTTCCCCACAACCTATGCATTCTTATTCACTGGATTTGGTGTGGGTGGTATTGTTATCGGATTTGTCAACAAATCTTTGGTAGACTCGATCGGTTTTTCTGGCATCACTATAATCCTGGGGTGCATCACTGCAGTGGGAATATTCAATACACTTTACATTAAAAGGATCGTGGCCAAAAATGAAGAGGAGGAGGAGGAAGAAACCGAAGAAGCTTAGGCTTTTTATTTCCCTTTTTTTTTGTTCTGTTCGTACACTTTCGCATTTCTTTTTTTTTTTTTTTTTGCTCGATCCCTTATATTCCCTTTAGATCTTTTTGTTCGGGCGGCAGGATCCCAAAGTGGTGTGTTCTCTTATTTTATTTTATTTTGCCTTGTTGTGTGTTATTTGATAGTCCGGACTTACAAAAATAGGGAATGAGAGGGGTGAGAAGCACGTCCGTGTGTGTTCTTCTTTTTTTTTTTTGAATCTTGAAGTGAGACCTCACAGTCTTAAAGTTTTTATACCTTCCTTTACATATTCAATATTATTTCCTTTGTGTTTTTTTTCTCTCTTCTTATGTTGTCTTTTTCTTTTTCTTTTTTCTGTTTTCTTTCTTTCCAACTTTCTTTTTTTTTCGCACCCCCTTTTATAAAAAGTAATAGCGGGGCAGAAACAATAAAAAAAAAGAGTAGCCGTTTTCACCTACAGCAGGGATAACGGACAAGCTGCCTCTACTCTTTTTTCACAGTGAGCACCCCATATGCACACTAAAGTTTTATTCGAGCTTTTTTAATCGTTTTCAAAGTTTGTTTACTTTGTTAATCTTTATTTTTCATGACCTTTAACAAAAAGCCAAAACATTTTCCATAGGAGAAGGGCATGGCGGAGGGAGGGGGGGGGGGGGGGGAAGGGATATCATGGCTGCACTCCGCCGGGCCCAACCCCGCCTCCAATAGCCCTTTTTTTCCCCAAATGTTTTTTTTTTCTTCCCCCTTTTCTCTTCTCTTCTCCCCCCCCTCACCCTTTAAAAAAAAAATACAATACAAACAAAAAAAAAGAGGGGAAAAAAAAACACAAAAAATGTACTTCATAGGAGTGTGCGGCGCGAGTGGAAGTGGTAAAACGACAGTATGCAAGAAGATGGTGGAAGGGGTCGGGGAAGGGCAGAGGGTGGCCGTTATCACGTTGGATTCCTTTTACAAGTCTCTCAACGAGACGCAGCACAACGACTTTTACAACTACAACTTCGACCACCCCAACGCATTTGACTTCGAAGGCGCGAAGCGATGCCTCAAGGAGCTCCAGGAGACAGGGCGTACGGAAATCCCAACATACTGTTTCGTCCGTCATGCCAGAACAGAGGAGATAGAAGTTATTGAGAACGTCGACATCATTGTGTTCGAGGGGATCCTGATCCTCCATGATCCAGAAGTTCGCAAGATTTTGGATCTTTCAATTTTTGTCGACACCGACTTGGACACATGCTTGGTTCGCCGCATAAGGCGAGACACCAAGGAACGGGCTCGGACACTGGAATCGGTTTTGACGCAATATGAAAAAACTGTGAAGCCCTCTTTCGACTCCCACATTTCGCCCCTTCGAAAGTTCGCGGACGTGATTATCCCTCGAGGTGGCAGCAACCACAAGGCCATTGAGATCGTCACACAGCACATCTTACGAAAGCTTCACGAAGCGAACCCCCATGTTGATAAGGACGATAGCACTGCATACAACCTCTTGTCAGGGCTGGTTGACAGGAGTGCTGCGTCCAGCCCCGTGAATATGAAGTGAATTTGAAGCAAAAAAAAAAAAATAAATAAAACGAAAAATAAAAAATATGTCTAACGATTAAAAAGTGAGCAAAAAAAAAAAAAAAATCCCAGAGGAGGCTTTGCAGTCGGCCTGTGTTCCCATTTGATGACTGTGGTCTGTGAATGAACATGGAATGAATAAAGAATAAAGAAGATGGAAAGAAAGAAAGAAAGAAAAAAAAAAAGAAACAGTGCAAACCAACGTACACAAAACATTCTGTTCTTTTCTTTTCTTTTCTTTTTTTTTTCCCTCTCCTTTTTTCTTTTCTTTTTTTTTTTTGAAAAATTGATAAACCGGAACTTGGTCATGCCTTTTATTTCTTGTGCTCCCGAAGCAAAAAAAAGTCTTAAAAAAATGAAAATGCTTTCTTATCCCCCCCTCCCTGTCAGAATCTTTTTTTTTTATAGATGAGAACAAGGGAAGCGTCTCATCTATAGATCTCCTTTCAAAACTCATACTTTTTTCCCCCCCTCTTCCGTTCATAAGCATCATTTTCCCACCCTTCATATCTTATACTTTCACATTTTTTTTTTTTTTTGCCAATAATAAAAAAAAAAAAATCAGGGTAGAAAAGAAAAAAGAAAAAAAAAAAAGAAGACGTACCCACACCGGACGCACGATGAAATGGGAGGGCATCACCACCACACCCTTGGGCATCACCACCACCATCACCACCACCACCACCACCACCACCACCACCATCACCACCGTTCCCACCACTATGCAATGCATGCCATGCCCATTAATATGGGGTACCACCTTCCCTATTACCCGAACCCCATTAAGTCGGAGTTTGAAAAGCCGCCGCCAAGGAAGAAGGAGGACCGCCCGTGCTACGCGCTGTCGATGGCTCTGCTGAACACGTATAAAGATATTAACTCGAAGTATTTCACGGTGAAGCGAAAGAACACCGGCGGCTGCAACAACGGATTCGACGATGAAAACGGCAACTATGTGATCCATCAGGGTGAGGAGATCAACGGGCGGTACCTCGTCCACAGTGTGCTGGGAATGGGCTCTTTCGGTGTTGTGGTCAAGGCGTACGACACGGTGGACAGGGTCCCCGTCGCACTCAAGATAATCAAAAACAAGAGAATCTTCACATCGCAATCGCAGATAGAAATCAACTTCCTCTTCCACATGAAGCGGGTTGCTTCTGACGACTGCAACATCGTCTCAGTCATCGATCACTTCACGTGGAACAACCATGCTGTCATTGTCATGGAGCTGTTGTGTATTAATCTGTACGAACTGCTCCGGCTGACAGAGATGAAGGGCGTCCCGCTTGTCCCTGTCGCTGGTGTCGGTCGGGAACTGCTCAAGACGCTCAGCTTCCTCCGTTCGGAGCGAATCGTGCACTGCGATCTGAAACCAGAGAACATCCTCTTGCGGTCGCGCGACTCCTCCCGCGTCAAGGTTATCGACTTCGGTGCCGCTTG
Source organism: Diplonema japonicum (assembly GCA_964019335.1). Classification (NCBI taxonomy): domain Eukaryota; phylum Euglenozoa; class Diplonemea; order Diplonemida; family Diplonemidae; genus Diplonema; species Diplonema japonicum. The sequence continues at coordinate 1,099,959 of OZ025648.1, forward strand.
CTCACGGGGCCAGACTATCTACAACTATATCCAAACGCGATTTTACCGGGCTCCGGAGGTTATTCTAGGTTTGAAAAAAAAAAAAAAAAAAAAAAAAAAAAGATTTTCTCTTTTTTTTTTCATAACAAACATCAGGCATCCCTTACTCCCACCCCATTGACATGTGGTCTTTGGGAACCGTGCTGGTTGAGCTTCATGTTGGGAAGCCTTTGCTTGAAGGGCAGTGTGAACTGGGGCAGTTGAATAAAGTATGAAAAAAAAAAGAAAGGAGGGGGAAAAAACTTTTTTTTCAAACCCCAGATGGTCGAGGTCCTTGGCCCGCTTCCCACCGATCTCGTTATGCGTGCGTCTCGGGAAAAGTTGAAAAAGTACTTTACTCGTGAGTCTGATGACGCAGAGTGGCAGTTGAAACCACCTCCGACACCCTTGGCACCATCCCCTACTTTAGAGGACCTTCTTAGTTCTAGCGGCCCTTCCACTTTCGGGCACAGCAACGATGAGTACAAAATATTTAAGGATTTCATAAAGCAAGCTCTTGCTTACTCCCCCGAGAAGCGATTACTACCCAATGACGGGCTGAATCATGATTTCATCGTAAAGCTATCAGGACAAAAGCGCCCCTCTGGAGATGAGGAAGAGGAGGAAGAAGAAGAAGAAGAAGACGAGGAAGAGGAAGAAGAGGAAGAGGAAGAGGATGTCTCGTCCCAAGGTTTGAAAGAGAAATAGAAACATGAGGCAATTTGTTAAGTCTGGAGAAAGCGAAAACAGGGGGGGCAGCTTGAAATGATTGTTCTTAGAAAAGTTTTTTGTACTGTAGGCCTAACCTTTTTTTTTTTTCTTTTTTCTATTCTCTATGTGAAGTATTTTTATTTTTTTTAAAGTATACATGTAACCCTTGGAAAAAGGAGGGAGAATTGAGGGAAAGGGGGGTGTCATCACTTTCCTTGTATTTTTATTTTCCTCAAGAAGGGGGGGAAGTTACATGTAGTTGATACTCAAAGTTCATTTTTTTTTTAAGCCCTTGTGCTTTATTTTTCTCCCCCTCCAATTCTCACCGCTTGATTTTTGTTGATAAAAAAAAAAAAAAAAAAAAAAAAGAAGAAATAGAATTTATTAACGAGAAGAGAAGTTAGTACTACTGCTCTCCAAAAAAAAAAAAAAAAAAGTAAACAAAACAAAAAAAAGGGGGTGTATTTTTACTTTAGGTCCCTAGCCAGAAAAGAAAAGAAGGGAAAGAAATGTAATCAAGCATTTCGTTTCCCCCTCACAGTGAATTTTGATCGATCTGTGTACTTTCTTGTTGAAACAAAAAAAAAGGGAGGTTGCTAGCGGTCCTTAACAAATTCAGTAGTTTTTTTTGGGGGGGGGTTTCTTTAACCGGCACGTAACCGGTCTTTTCCTGACCACCCAACTAAAAGAAAAGCGAAGAGAAAAAAGAAAAAGAAAAAAAAAATTGTGTTGTGAAGATATTTTTTTTCTCATGTGAATATAAAAAAAAAGAAGAGTTTTCCATCCGTTCTTACTGTCTTTTTTCTTTTTTTCTTCTTTCTTCCCCCCCCCCCCCCCGGTTGGGCTACAAGCCTTCCACAAAAAAGAAAAGTATGTCAAAACTAGTTCCCTCCCTTCCCCACCCCGTTTCCTTTTTATTTTTATTTCCCCCCCCCTCCTTTCCTTATTGTACTTTCCCCCTTTTAAGATTTCTTTTTTTATATTGTTCCCCCTATCTCTTTAACCTTTTTTTTTTGTCTCCTTGCCAAAAAAAAAAAGTTTTTTTTTTTAAAAAAAGGGAAAAGAGACTCCCCCCCTCCTCCTCCTCCTCCTCCTCCTCCCTCCCCAATTGTGAAACCACTCCCTTATTCTTTTCTTTCTTTCTTTCTTTCTTTTTTTTTTTTTTTTCCTATTGTTATTTTTGTATTTTTTTTTGTTCTATTTAAAGTAAACACAAATGACAATTTCTCCAGGGCGAACACACACACACAAACACAAACAACAACAGAAAATGGTACACGTGAAACCAACAAAGGCAGGGGAAATGTTGAAATGCTGCGTGCTAACCTCGAACCTAGGCACCGCCGGAGAGGACGAAACTGGTGGGGTCCTAAAAAGGTGGGGAGAAGACGTGAGGCGGGTGGTCCAAGACAACGACATAGACGTCCTCATGCTGCACCTCCAGGAAATAGGCGGCAAGGCCTACAACGAAAAATTCTACGAGGCCCTGGGTAGAGAAACCGAGGCTTCCCTGCTAAAAGAATCCGGTTGGAGCACAGGCCTAATGTCACATAACTGCAACGATGCTGACTTCACAGCAGTCGGCGCAATGGTGTTTGTCAAGGAACATGCAATGCATAGAGTAGAAATTTACGACTTCATCGATAAAGAGTACAGCAACGGACTTCCCAAAACACTCGTTCAAAGCAGGCAATTTCTGTCAAAGAAATTCGTCGATGCAGGCGCCTCACGAAAAGGCTGGGTCCGTTACAGGCTACGGATAGACGGCCACGCCTGGGACCTCATAGCTATCCATCTTTACCACGATCACGATAACTGGGTAACTTACAACAGCGACAACGGTAAAGGCCCGTCTGCTGAACGGAGAAGCAACGCGTTACGCGAATCCATTTTAGAAGTGGAACATGCTCAATGCTCTTCAGGTTTAATACTAGCTGGGGACATGAATTTCCGTGTTGACGGCAAGTGCCTTGTTGAATCTGTTAAAAAACGAAGGAAGACAGCGGAGGTGAAAATCGACAAAAAGGAGTTTTCATGGGGGCCTGACCAACCGGTGGTGGAGAGTATGTACATTGATAATTGGAAGGATCTGATTGCGTCTTCTTGCAGGGAGGCGGTTCACAATATTGATAGGATAGAGAGGGAGCTTCAGGTACGGCTGTCGGAACAACCAGTTTCATGGCCGCCAAGCTATCCTCTTACTCCACCGTGCGATCCCACTTCTCCTATAAAACTCGCTTATTCCGTGAAGAGGCTGCCGGCGTGGGCGGATCGGATACTGTACACAAGTACTCCTTCGCTCAAAAATATTGCTTACCGTTCTTTGACGTCTGCTTTGGATCATTCGTTGGTATTTTTGACGTGGGATTCAGATTTGCCCCCTTCTCACCCACAGATTGGGGAAGCTGAAGGTGTTTCGAGTTGAGTCCTTTTTTTTTTTTTTTTTCTTTTTTGTTGTTGTCCCCCTTCCCCATTTTGTAATCCGGTTCAGTTTTTTTTTTTATAACAGGGAGCGGGGGGGGGGGGGGGGGAGAAAGAAAGAAAGAAAGAAAGAAAGAAAGAAAACGTCCTCCTATATGTTTTTTTTTTATATTCCCTACCCCTTCCCCCCCCTTTTTTTTTCTGCTATTGTTTTTTTTTCTTTTTGTTTGTTTTTTTTTCTCTTTTTCTTCACCCTTTGTACGGACTCCCCCCGCTTTCCTTCTATTTCTCATTCATTGTCCTTTTGTAATAAGTAATTTTGTAACTTTCTTAACACCAGCATATTTCACTCGGGCAAATAAAGGAGGGGGCGGCGGGAGTGTGTTCAGGGGGGAAGAAGGAAAAGAAGAAAGAAAAAAAAAAAACAATGGTAGATAGTCTTTTTAGAAAAAAAGAAGCAGAGATCGCATCTCCAAAAAAAAAAAAGGAAAAAAAAAAAAAAAAAAAAAAAAAAAGAAAAAACGAACTTTACTTCCCTCCACTTCTATGCCTTTTCCTCTGATTTCTCTTTTTTTTCTTTTTTACAGGTAGGTAGGCTTACTACCTAATTGCACCCTGTTTTTTTTAAGTTTTTTTTTTTTTTTTTTTTTTTGGTGGGCCGTTGCTAACCACTACGTTCCTATCATAGTGAATTTTTTTTTTTTTCCTTCGGGGTCTTTTTTTCTCCCTTTTTTTCCCCCTTGGTAGTAATTTATTTTCGTTCTTTTTTTTTTTCTCTTCCCTTTTTTTCTTTTTTTTTTCCCCCACCTCACTGCTCTCACTGCCACTTTGCCATGTGGCACACCCGGGCAAGTCGTGCCACTCCCAAAAACTAATGGCAATTGCTCCTCAACCGTCTAACAAACAACACCAAGTACAATCCCTCTAAAGAAAAATTCGCATTCTTTTTTTTGAGGGGGGATGATTGCAGAGTATTCCTCCCCCCCCCCCCCCCATATGATATAGAGGAGCTATTTCGCGTCCAGTGGCTGGGGGAACCTCTTTTTTTTTTTTTTTCTTCTTTTTTTTTTTTTCATACAAAAATATGAAGCTCCATTTTATTGGAGATATTCTGGAATATGTAAGCCGCCGACCGGGAAGCAGCAGGGGAATCACAAAAGAAGTCCTGAAGACAATCTGGTGTGCCACCGCCGAGTATATCGAAGGCCAGATTCTCTGCCGGAAGGGGGTCAACATCCCAGGTATCGCAACTATACTCCTGAAGCCGGTAGTTTCTGACGCTCTACTGTGGGGTAAGAAGACTGCCTGGGCACCGACTTTTCGGTTTCAAAGCAATTTCACGTCGCAGCACCAACTGGAAGGAAGTAAGTCCCTTGGCCTCACCATGCAAAAAGGAGGCTCAATATGCATAATAAGTTATTGCTGCCTAGCAGCTATGACAGGCCTCTCAAAGGATGTTGTGATGAACAGTTTGAAGGACATCTTCCGCTGCCTAGGCGACATGGCGTACAGGAAGGTGCCTATGTGTGTTGACGTTGGCTTTTGCAAGCTACATATATCAGGTAGGCGGTACGTTACTAAGTGGAACTCCATTTTCATGAGGAAGGTGGCTGCGCTGGGAAGGCGTGTGAATAGGAGGAGGGTGGTGGCGCAGGCTACCTTTGCAATGTCTGGCACCTACGACGCTTCGTCCACTGACGTGTCCCTCCCCATCGATCTTGATGAAGTGCTTTCGTTCAAGTCTTCCACCAGACCTCGCAAGACAGGCCGTCCCCTTACACCCGCCCCACCTTCTACCGCACGTAGCTCTGTGGCCTCCCGGCCGCATTCCGCCCTCTCTTTCCGCCCGTCCATTTCTACACCTATATTAGCTCAAGGAGCTGAAAAAGAATGATTTTTTATTTTAAAAAAAAAGGGGGGGGGTATGTGTTCGTGTGCATTTACATGCGCTGGAGTTTTCTTTTTTTTTTTTTTTGAAATTTATTTTGTCACGCGCCATTTTTTTTTTGTGTTGTAGAGGTTTGGCTAAAGAAAGAAAGAAGAAAGATAACGACGAAACAGAGGGGGAAAAAAAATGCGTGTGGGGTTGGGGCTGGAAAATTAAACAGAGGCATGCTGTATAATGTGAGTACTTTGGGGGCCCTACTCCTTTTTTTTTTTTAAAGAAAAGGGGTTGATTTCATTTTTAACGGTTTGTACCACACCAGGTGCCAACACACGAGATGGATGATCTAGAGCCACGTCGTGACGACAGCGCAAATGGACTTGGCGGGCGAAAAAAGAGCTCACTGAAAAGCAAGAGATCCTCGAAGGAGATGGAACTGGCGTTCATGCTGGGGTCGCTTCAGACAGGAGACACGGTAGAGCTGGCCGACATGAACGGCGTGAGCATGATGGAGACCGCTGAAATAGAAAACCCCCTCGTCGCCCCGAAGGCAGAGGGGAAAAGGAATTCAATGGAAAGGATCGAAACCATCGAGGATAGAAGGCGATCAAGCATCATAATGCCCAGAAGGCTTTCCGATAACACAAGGCGGCCCCGAAGACGGTCATCTACTCAGATAGACGAGCACCTTGAAGCAGGGCACATGAAACCCATCCACTCCAGCCCGAGGATCATTAGAGCACGGTCAAAAACCCTTTCGGGCGGTGCCCTACTCCCTGTAACATCCCCCTTGCCCAGGTCTCCTTTGTTCGGCGAGACGATGATACTTCCAAAGGGACCAGTCAGACAAGCAACCATCATATCGCAAGAGGAGGGCCCGAGATCGCCGTTCGCAGGAGCGCTGTCTCTCAGTCTAGGTCCGCCCAATGAGCTTCACATGTTGTGGGACAACTTGGACACCACAAGGAAAGGGTTTCTTTCTTACGAAGAGGTAGGGAATCTACTGGCAGAGCTTGGTGTGGAGATGGACGACTGGAAGGAGATGGAATTCTACCACCTGATCGACACGGATAGGAACGGGAAGATCACGTTTGCGGAGTTTGCAGCTGCGTTCATGAAGTTCAAGACCTCAGGTCAGTTCAAGACGGTGTGGTCGTCTGTACGTCTGGCGTGCAGCCTGGCAGCCAGGTCGGGTGTCACCGCAGAACAAGTCGTCAAGGTCTGGCAGCGTTATGACAAGGAAAGCGACGAAGAGCTCGGTGCCGAGGAAGTCATGCAGCTTCTTTCTGACCTCGGCCTAGAGCACACTCTCGCCGAAGTAGAGGAGGTGGTGAAGGAGTTCGACGTCGATAACTCCGGGAAGCTGTCGTTCCAAGAGTTCGTGAGCATGTTCACCGGCAGGACGCAGCTTACCGATGATGAGCACCGCTTTGACAGCTGGATGAACGAGGTGCGTACTGTGATAGCTTCACGCCAAATGCACTCACGATCTGTCTACAAGACGAAAGAGCAGGTCTACGTGGAGAACGCGGAGGAAAGAAAGCTCTGGTATGAAAAGACGTACGTCTACCTCTTATTCTTTTACGCTATGTTCAACTTCCTTGTCCCTCTTTTTCTCATCTGTTTGAACCGGTTGCCTCTCCCCCTCGCCTCCGCACCCCCCATCATCTACGTCATGCTCGGCACGGATATCATTGCATACTGGTGGGTCTATATCAACTTTCACCTTCCGAAAGAAAATAACGGTGCGCCTGTGTACGACCCGCCGTCGATCAGGAAGCTGTACTTGAACTCCCGTTTCGCGTTTGACTTCTTGATTATCCTGCCGTTTGAGCTTGTTGTGGGAATTGTATGGCAGGGAGGCTTCTTGCACCCCGTGTTCCGCCTGAATAAGTTGCTGCTGGTGTGGTACATGAACGGGTGGTTCGGGCTGTGCTTCAACAGGTTCCTGGGGCCCACATGGGGACGCATTGTGAACGCGTTGTACTGGTGGGCGATGATGGCGCATGTGGTGGCGTGTGTGTTCAATGTAGTGGCGATATACGCGGGTGACGAAGACACGAAAATAGTGCTCACTGTGTCTGGGTACTCAGAGCTGTCTATACAGCACAGATACCTGCAAGCATGCAGCTATTCGGTCAACACCATGGCGGGGCTCAGCAGGGGTGTCTTCCCGCAGAACGACGTGCAGGCGGTGTTCGCATTGTTCGTCGTCATTATCGGTGTGTTCGTGTACGCCTTGGTGTTAGCTGTAGTGTCTTATGGCCTTTCTGTAAACACCCAAGAAGCCAAGTTCAGGGCTATCGTCGATGAGGTGAAGGATGTTCTCTCCTCTGAGGTCAATGCAGGCCGTCTCTCATCGTCCTTTGTGCAAGAAGCTGTTGCGTATCACAAGCACGTCTTCACCTCTACAGGTCTCTTCCACATCGATGAGGACCTGTTGTACGACCTCCCTCCACAGCTGTCTGTCAGCATCGCGCTAGTGGTCGGGAAGCAAACCATTGGAAGGGTGCCCATCTTCTCGTCGGTGTGTTCCTCAGGAAACGAAGAGTTCATCTACGCCCTGCAACAGTGCCTCCGCCTAGTGGTGTCCCCGCCGAACTACGACATTATAGAGAAAGGTGCGGAGGGGCGGGAGATGTACTTCATCACGTCAGGGTGCTGTTATGTGATGAACGAGTTGGACAATGTAGTGCATGTTTTGAAGCCGGGGGACATGTTCGGGGAGATTGCTTTGCTAGCGTCGGTGCCGAGAACGGCGACCATCCGCGCGGCGGTGTTCTGCAACCTGTTAGAGTTGCAAAGGGATGACTTCGATCTTGTGATGGGGAGCTTCCCGTCTCTGCTGAAGTCGATAGAGTCGCAGGCGAGGGACAGGATACGCGTCATCAGGCGGTCGACGTTGCGGAGAAAAACTATGGAAGGTTTGGATTCAGGGTCGCCACTGGGGAGTGAACCGCAGACGACGGTGGAAAGAACGAGTATCTCGCCGTCGATGAACTCTGCGTCATCAGGGAAATCGTCTTCATCGTCTGGAGATTCGGAAGGCGACTTGCTAGATTGGATACGGAGGAACAGCAAGAGAATGGTGTCAACCAATTCAGGAGTCATGAAGAAAGGACACTGGGGGTCACAGCGGAAGAAAGCGTCCCTCCGACGTGTGTCAGTGAGGAGCAACACAGACAGCGCAGCCGACAACGCATCTCCCCGGGGGTCTGTGTTCTCCACGCTCCTTTCTACAGTGGGCAGCCCCGAGGATGATTCTTTACTCGTACCTTTCCCTGTAGACGCGACTAACCCGGTAAGAAGAGTAACTCTCGCTCAGCAAGAGCCAAGCCCGTCAGATGATGTTGGAACGAGCTGGCCCACAGTCGCTGGCCCGATGCATCCTGAACCCGTTAGGGCCCAACCTGATTTGCAGAGTCGGAAGCACCTTTCAAGTCTCACTAATCAGCTAGATCCAATTGACTAATATGTATGAAGCATCTCTTTTACAAGAGGATGCCAGCTCTTTCCCCCTCTTTTTCTTATCTATTTTTCTTCTTTCTTTTCTTTTTTTATTTCTTCTTCCCCCCACTACTCACACCTTTGCTCATACCCGTTGTCCCGTTCTCCTCCGTTCTAATTCTTTATTTTCAACACACTACGGCGGTTTTTGTTTGTTTTTTTCCCCTCCCACCGGTTTTAAATGCCCACAGGAGGGCGGTGCCGCCTGTTAATCACATGGCGCACTTAGAAAAAGAGAGAAAGCTGTACGAGGTGCTCGGTCTTGGTGGGGGTGCGACCGTGGAGCAGGTGCGGAAGGCATTTAAACAAAAGGCTGTCGTGATGCATCCCGACAAGAACCCCAGCAAGAACGCGTCCGAGATGTTCAAGAACATCAACCACGCGCACCAGGTCCTGACCGACCCCGTCAGGAAGGGCACCTACGACAAGATATGCAACTCTGAAGCCACCAAGTTCGCACAGAAAGCCTACAAAAGCAGCAACTACAACGACATCGAGGCAGCAAGAAAGCAACGCGAGCAGGAGCTCTACAAGAGAAGAGCTTCCCGTGATGCCGCCCGCCAAGGAGAGGTAAAGCGCTCCGGTTCTTCGACCATGGGCGCTTCACAGAAAGAGTACTGGAAGAGCAAGGACAAAGAGAGAGACCGAGAGTTTGCCTCAAAGTTCAACCGAGACAAGGAGTCCCAAAGACTTGCAGAGTTAGAAAGGCAAAGACTTTTAGACCTATCAAAACAGAGGACGGAAGAAGGAAGGAAAAGAGAGGCAGAGAGAAATCTCCAACGCACAAGGCAGCAGGAAGAACAGAGAGACAAGGCCAAGGAACAGGAAATGAAGAAAAGACACTTGGCGGACCTGGAGCGAGTAAGGCAGGAGGAGGCCAGGAAAAAGGAGCTGGAGAGGCAAATCATACGTCATCAAAAACAAGCGGAGAAGCTTCGGGAGCAGAAGATAGTTGAGGCACAGGAGCAGGAGAGGCTTGCAAAGCTAAACGAGCGGACAAGGACCGCAGAGTTGGAGGAGACAGCAAGAAAAACCATCCAGATTGAGCAAGTCAAAGCAAGACGAAGGCTAAGGGAACACCACGGGGTGGGGCTAACGGACGTGAAACATGCTGAAGAGCGTGAGGATGTAGAGGAGGAGGAGGACGTTCACAGGGAGTCTGTGAACAGTTTGGAAGCTTTCAAGTACTCGCTGCTGTCGACGGAGAAGGCTGAAAGCAAGCAAAGGGTCACCATCGACTGCGACTATCAACAGTTCCTTGAGGGCGTGTCGCTGGACTGCAGACAAGCGGATCAGTACTGGAGACATGCATACAGCGCCAGGAGGTCGGTGGAATCCGCCTGCTGCGCAGGGATGGCTACCATCGCGTGCGAGGCTGATGACAGGCTTCCCCAGCACGCCCTGTTCCACTGCGAGATCCACTCCCGTCTGGATGTCATGTCCACCTTCGACAACGTGCAGAGGTGCATCCACACCATCATGAAGGAGGACGAGGCCGCACTCTCGCAACTGCTGTCCATCAAGACCACGGAGACCATTACAAGGAAGGACCTCGAGATCAACTGGCAGGCCTCGGTAGACCTTGTCAGGCAGGAGATGGAGATCATTGTCCTTGAGGACTCTGCAAGGAAGTACATTTTGCTGGACGAGGAGAGGGAGCTGGCGTGCAACAGCGAGCTCGCGGAGATTGCGAAGAAGAGGCGACAGGGTGACGAGGAAGCTCAAAGGATCAAAGCGGAACACGCTGAGATGCAAGAGACGATTAGGAGGTTGATGCAAGAGAATGCAGGCCTGACAGAGCAACTGAAAGTGACGAACAACTACCTGGACTGTTTTAAGAGGGAAACAGAGCAGGAAAGGATGAACCAGGAAAGGAAACTGACAGCAATGAAGGATGAGAATTACATGTTGCAAGCAGAGGCAAGGACAAGCAGACTGGAGAAGATTAAAGAGAAGGAGAAAGAGAAGGGAAAAGATGCGGAAGTCACAGTGTCGACGCCTACGGCCTCGCGCAAGAGGAGTACCTCCACGAAGCCCCCTGGGTCGCCCTCGAGCACCACCAGCAAGCGATCGGCCTCAAGAAGTTCAGTTACAAGAAGGCGTAGGTCTGTGCCTTCGTCTTCTAGTGGTGGGTCTTCTGGCAGTGCTTTTAAGAGACAGGTCTCTCTTCCCCGCCAGTCTTCTGCATCACCCAACCCCCGTCTGTCCAGCCCCATGACCCCTACTAGAAAGACAGAGTCCTGGAGAGACAAACACTCCCGCACTGTTCTCCTGTCCGGCGCTGATGACCTCTCGACGTCCCACCGTCCGTGTCCCGTGAGACGGGTTTAGGGAAGGCACAATAGGAGGTGGTATTTGATAGATCTTTCATCAGTTGTTTTTTATTTTTATTTTATTCCACATTCTTATTATTCTCCCCCCCCCCCCCCCCCCCGATCAATCCTGTGTGTGAGATCCACTTTTTTTTATTTGATTGGAGGAAAGGCAGCTATTGGTTTCTCCAGGAGGCCTATTTTCGCCACCCGCTCCACGCACGACAAGCTAATGGAATTGAAAGCCGACTACAAGCGGGACCGCATCACACGACTCCGCAAGACGCTCACGGCCTCAATCGGAATGAAAGCAATGCTCCAGAAGGGGAGTATTAACAGATAGACCCCCCCCTCCCATAGGGCGGCCCTCTAGCGGGGGGCTTGTCCTGTACTTTGAGTTTTTATTTTATTTATACACCTATCAACCCGACCTTCTCCCTCTTTTTGTCTAGGTGACCCCTTCTTCTCCCCTTTCTTCTTCTCCTTTTTATTAAATGTCTTAGTGAGGATTGTATTATTTCTCTCTTTTTCTTTTCTTGGTGATACTCCCACCGGCAGCACGGTGTGCTCCCTTCCAAACCCTCTCACTCCTTCCAAGCCCCAAGCACAGCACCGGGGAGGACTTCGTGATGTGGTGGTGCGGGTAGAGGAGCACCCGTTGTTTCCTAGGAACTAGTCATTGAGGCCAAGTGCGTAATTCAAAAGCATGTTAAAAGTAACCTTTTTGTTTTGTGTCTTTTATTTCTATTTTGCTCTTTTCCCCCTCCCCTTTTTTTCTTTTTCATTCCACCCGTCCCTCTCTCCCTTTTCCTGTTCTTTTTCCTGATTTCCAAGAAACGAGGGAAAAAAAGGGAGTGGGGGGGGGGGGGGGGGAAGAGGAAAAAAAAGAAGGAAAAGAAAAGCAATCCCTCAAGAAGAAAAAGAATCCCTGTTCATACCCCCCCCTTTGTGTTTTCCACCCACCCCCTTTTTTTTCCCCCTGGGTTGTTAATGTTATGTGTAATAAAAAAACTTCTCTGCGGGGAGGAAAAAAAAAGAAAAAATAACAAAGGTCGCAAAAGAAAAAAAGAAAAGACAAATGCAACTCTGTTTAATTGTAGTGGTGTTGGCTAGCATGACGGCGGGCACAACAGGGCAGCTGACGCCTTCTCCTGCATGGAGTCCGCATTCAGGGAATATCACAGCGCCAGCAAGATGCATCATTCAAATGGACGACTGGCTAATAGGTGCAAGGGGTGAAGCCACACTGAACCTCTGGGGGAGCAAGGACAACGGGATGACCTGGGTGCTCCTCAGGGAAAACATCATCTCGGACCAGAAGCCCGAGGAGTTCGCGGACGTGACGACATGGTACGGCACACTGGGCGGGCAGCCCGCCCTCATCATAGCCTACAGAGAACAATGGGTCACAAACTCTCAATACCACAACTTCTCCGTCTCGATGATCGCCTCCTTCGACAAAGGACAGACGTGGTCCGATCGTGTCCTACTAGTCCCCCCCACACCGCCGCACTTTGTGGGCGCGCCTTTTATCTACCAGATCTCCAATGGGAGCTTGCTCGTTTTCTATGACTCCGAAGTACTTCCTGCAAAGGCTGGTATACAGCCTGGTCACCAACAGTGGATAGGCTTCATGTCTGGTAACTACACGAATGGACAGTTTGTCTTTTCCGGTCAAATGGTAGCCTCGCGGTACCCTCAAAGCAGCGGGCAGTACTCCCGTGATGGGATGGCAACGGTGACACGTGTAGATGAAACAACGCTGCTGCTGGTGTGCGAGGGTGTGGGGCTGAACCAGTACGGTGTGCAGCATGACATTGTGCTGTCGCAGGTGCTTCGCGACAATGGGGACAGAATCGACTTCGTGGGTGACAGGGGTATGGTGTACTCGCCGGGTGTGGTAACAGGTGGAAACCGTTCTTTCAACGCCTACTGCCCGTACAGCACCATCACACCGCTGGGCGAGAAGCTCGTCGTGTTTTCAACAGACGAAGATGCCTCTGCCCCTACACCCCCTGGCTTTCCCCCATATAGCATTAACAGCACAGTCAAGTATGTCACCCTACACAACGGGGTGTGGGGCCCACGCAAGACGTTGTACGCGTCAGAGGAGAAGACCTACCTTGCTGGTGTCATGACAACAGGGAACGCTACCATGGTGTCGACTATAAGATTGAGAGGGGGTGAGGAAGTGGTTTTTACGAACCACGGCGGGTACAGGGAAAAGTGGTACGCGGGGTACCACAGGAACCAGAGTGTGTACCACCATGATCGCACGCAATTTCCGTTCTAAATGAGGGGAATGGTTTTTTTTTTTTTTTTCAATGGTGACGGACCCGATTGCAGCAAGGGACGTGCGAAGGATCATCTCGGGGGCAGTGTTCTACATCAACCCACGGGGATGGCGCACGGACACGGTGGAGCACATCCCGAAGGCGGAAGGAGAAGAAGACGAGGATGAAGACGAGGCTGAAGATGAACAAGAAGAAGAAGAAGAGGAAGGACAGGACACCGAAAAGTGGCTGATTGCGGAGGCGAGGAAGCAAGAAGCTAAGCAGGCCGAACCCACGACGGCACACTGCGACATCTGCGGTCAGGAGCAACAGCTGCCCAACATGCTGGAGCACGCACTGTGGGAGTGCGAAAAGGCCAAGGAAGTGCAACAGCGGGAAGAACACGAAGGCATGACGCGCAGGGGGCTGGAACCGTGTACGAAGCTGCATGGCATCCTGCCAAGGGGAGCAGGGAAGGATGTCAGGGAAAGGCTCGAAGGAACGCAGAGGTACCTGCTGGCGGTGGTGGGGGAGCGGGACGCAGCCCTACAAGCGAAGAGGCAGGAGGTGTACCACACACACCAGTGGCTGGAGATCACACAAGGTCAAGAACACCCAGTACCGTCGGACAAGGACTTCGGCAAGCTACCGGCAGGGGATGTCCTACGGGAGTACACGAAGGAGGTGCTGAGGTGGATGCGGCAACTGCGCTGGTATGCAGGCAGCAGAAACACGTCAGTGTCGACGGTGGAGCTGGCACTGGATTTCGAGAACGTGACCGGGAAGACCCTTGGAGGGAAGCTGGGGGATCTCGCAGAAGTACAGCAGAAAGCGAGGAGATTGCATGGACTGATGAAGAAGATCTGGCACACATGGGAGCTAGGGAGGGTACTGAAGAAGGTGAAAGGAAGGAGGGCCTTCCCAGCTGAGCCGAGCACAAGGGTGCACACACTACGATCCATCGGGAGGACAAAGGCGGTGATCGGATGGAACAGGAGGGCGATATTTGCATCACCGAAGACCAAGCATGACCTAGAGGCATTGAAAGGACAATGGGCGAGAGAACGAAGAGAAAGAGCGGCCAGGCTGGGGAGAAGGCCGGCAAGACCACCAAAGGAGGAGAACCCGCTGCTGAAAGGGGATAGGTGCAGGTAGAAGATGAGAACAAGGGGGCGTCTCACAAAGACTTCCTTTAACTCATATTTTTTTTTTTTTTTTTTTTTTTTTTTTTTTTTTTTTTTTTTTTTATTTCACTCTTCAGAAATTACTTCACGCACTGGGGGGCCCATTACTTCACGCTAAATCTCATTACTTCACGGTGAAATAATGGCCTGTTTTCCGTGAAGTAATAGGGGGTTTCCGTTAAATAATATGCCTTGGTAGGCCAATTTTTGCCTCGGTTCGGTTCCCAGTGGGGCTACTTTTTCCTCTCAGTTTGCTATTTCCCCCCAGGTTCAGCTCAATTGGCCAACTTTTGCCTCGGCTCAGTTCCAAGTTGGACTACTTTTTCCTCCCAATTTGCCCACTTTTGGCTAGGCCTTGTTCCCAGTTTCTGTGGGTAACTCTTCTGTGGGTAAGGGTAACTTAGTCAGCTTACCCAAGCACCCCAAAAGACTTCAAAATACCGAAGCAGCAGAAAAAAAAGAGCCAGCGGCCGCGCTAGGTATGGGAAGGCCTGATTAGAGATGGTGACAGTGGCAATGCCAGCGACAGCGGCAGCTCTTAGTCAACAAGGAGGAAAAACAACTTGTATTGTAACCTTTGTAACCCCTCTCTTGTTGTACCCCTTGTCACCCTGTTGTGCCCCTCGTGAAGTAATTTCAGAGTGTCGTGAAATAAAACCACTTACCTACCGCCAAGTAATGCTTTACCGAGGTAACGGTAAAGTCATTACTTGTTGGCAGTAAATAGCTATTTTTTCCCTTTTTCACGCTCTCGGCTTTTTTTTTTTTTTCTTCTTTTTTCTTTTTTTTTTTTTTTTTGAAGAAAGATCCTTCGTTCAGTATCGCAAATAGCAATAGCATCAACGTTTTTTTTTTTTCTTTTTTCTCCTCTTCCTGTCCCCCACCCCTCCACCATGTTCTGAACACCATGCATCATCTTCACAGGCAGCACTAACCAAACACATAATGAGCATTGCTATTCATGTCGAAACAGAAACGCTTTCTCTGGACGACCTGTTCATCAGCAGCGTGAGCACGCCCATGTCTGACAGCGAAGAGGACGAGGGTAGGGTAGGCGAGATGGTGGAGAGAGCCCCTTGCTTTCATAAGCTGCGAACTCCTTCATCCACCAGCTTGGTGGTGACACACACATTGAGCTCCTTGGAGCTGCCCTCCGAGACGCACCACAGGTTCATAAGGGGCCCGGCGCCCGGCGTGTACGCCCGAGGGTTTCTTGGCTGATTTGCTTTTTCTCCCTCTTTTTTTTTGTGTTTCCTTTTCTACTAAAGAACCTTCTCAGGTAACTCTATTTTATTTTATTTTATTTTTTTCTCCCTCTTGTTCTTTTTTTTTTTTTTTTTTGTGTGTTGCAGCAGCATTCTTCTTCTTTTTTTTTTTATTCTGCTTTCGCAGATTTAAAAAAAAAAAAAAAAAGGCGCGGTGGGTTTGTGATCCCCCCTTTTTCTTTCCTTTTTTTTTTACTTAAATGTCTCTTTTTTTTTTTTTTTTTTTTTTTTTTATTGCCCCTTTGTCACTTTTTTTACTCGGGGTAAAACAAAAAAAAAAAAAAAAGATTCGGGTTCCCGAAAGCCAAGCCCAGTGAGTGATCACAGATGACGAAGGGGCATAAAATGAAAAACTTGCCTTACGCCAGGTGAGCCACAATTTAACTCTTTTAACACGAGTTAAATTATGACTCATTATTTTTGTTGGTAATAAATAGCTATTTTACTGTGAAGAAAAAAAACAGGGCACACGAGCTCCATGTCTAGTTGTTTACAGTATTTTGAATTCATTTAAAGCTCCGGTTGCTTTTCCACAACGGAAGAGGGGAAAACAAAACAAAAAAAAAGAGGAAGAAGAAAAAAAAAAAAAAGAAACATGAAAAAGAAAATTCTTCTTTCCTTCATCTTTTCTTTCGTCGGTAGCCATTCTACTTTTTTAGTTGTACTTTTCAACGACGGGGGGAGGTAATTGTGTGCTTTCAGCCAACTGAAAAATCCCCCCCACCCCTACCCCCTGACTTCCTTCCCCATTCTTTACCCTGTTTCTATTCATTACCTATTTACAAGAACGGGCTTTATTTTTATTTTTTGACCTTTTGTCAGAATGAAAAACGAGGATCTGTACCTAAGCCAATGAGCAATGTGTTATTTCTTTTTTTTTTTTTTTCGGGAAAACCAACCTACACGGTAACCAAATAACTTTTTTCCACCGTCGCCTTCCAACCTCCAACTTTTTTTCCACCATCCACGGTAACCTGTAACTTTTTTTTCTACTTTTTACTGTAACTACCAACAATTTCCCTTATGCAACCACTAACTTTTTTTCCAGCGTCCACGGTAACCTCCGACATTTCTATGCCTCATTGGGGTTTGGTACGAAATGTAGCAAGGGGGCAAAACATGATGTCATGGCAAAAGAAAAGGAAAAAAGACCTTTTAAGAGAAATGGGTGACTACCCTGAGGACAGCACCTCGAAGAGTGATTGTGGCTGTGGCGCAGCAGTTGAGTTTCCGAGCCCTGGCTGTGCCTGCACGTTCCCAAGTGCACACAGACCTCCACCGTGGACGGTGGAAAAGAAGTTCTTACTTACAGGGTTTAGTGGAAATAAAAATAGGTTACCGTGGAGAGTGGAAAATTCTTACAAAAAACCATTTGAGTGGAAAAAAAGTTGTAGGTTACCGTAAACAGTGGTGGAAATTCTGCTAACAGACTTGGGTGGAAAAAAGTCAACTGGTTACCGTGTACGTTGTTTTTCTCTTTTTTTTTTTTTTAATATTTTCTTTTAGCAAGCAGCGGCCCAGTTCCTCTCTTTCTTTCTTTCTTTTTTCTATTTCTTTTTCATTTTCCATTTATCAATTTTCTTACAGGTTTCAAAAAAAAAAAAAAAAAAATGCCCAAAATCGAGAACATAATGGCTGAGATAATGAACGAAGGACAGGAAGAAGAAGTGGCTAGGAATCTGGCCGAAGTACTGGTAAAGTTAGAACTACTCAAGAATCAGGTTCGCAGCAGGGCAGAGCGCAAAAGGGCAAGAGGGGCAATCTTGATGATGAAGGAAGGCGAGAGAACATCGGGTTGACCACGTCGTTCCTTTCTTTTTTTTAAAAGCTCTTAATTCTCAACCCTGTCTAAGGGTAACGGAATTGCCTTCGGGTATAGGCATTATAAACACGCTCCGAGGGGAAAAAGAAAAAAGTTTTTTTTTTTAAATTCCCCTTCTTCTCATGAGCAGAACTAATAACACCTTCTTCTTCTCTTTTTATTTAGAAAAAAAAAAAAAAAGAAGAAAGTTTTTTTTTTCACTATTTTGATAATGTAATTGTATTGGTGTCTGCGATGCTGTTCTCATACACATCTGGTAAATGGTCTTCCGCACGCTCGAAAGAATTCTAAAAAACGGTGCTAAAAAAAAGAGTGGTGATGGCATTGTTGGGGTGACCTTCTGCAAGTTGAACTCGACTACTGTGCATAATTAACCGATTTTTTTTTTCTTTTTATTACCGGATTTGTATTTATATTGTTCAGTTTTAATAATGGTCTGGGGATTTAGTGTACTGTATAAATTATGTACCTTTTTCGGATTTTGGACCCAACTTGGGACTTTTTACAGAACAATACAAAAAACTATTTTTATTATTTTTGGCCTGACCCCCCCCCCCCCCCCCCCAGGACAGGCCCCACTAAAATCAAAGGCACGTTTGTGGTGTACAAGATCTACTTTTTGGTTTCCATTTTCAAAACAAGGTACGCAGACGCCCTGAAGGCCCAGATAAAGAAAGAGCGGAAAAGACACAGAAGAGAAGCCCTTCTGCTGTTGGTCCGGCTTCCCGTTAGTCCTGTTGCCGGTCCTGTGGTTTCTGTTGCCGGTCCCGTTGCTTCTGTTGCCAACCCCGTGGCCTCCCCTGCTGCCCCGACACCTTCACAGATTGCAAAATCAGCAATGCTAGAGGTTGACAAAAGGACAAAGATTATGCGTCCTTTTGTTCTTGCCTGGGTTACCGCAAGCTAACAATCCGGGCAGGGTTCGCTTACCTTTTTAACGATCTCCCACCCGGGTCTGCATCCGTGACCCCGCCCACTGAGGACGTTCCTGCGCCCTCGCCTGGCCCTCCGCCCCCGCCTTCCGAGGTCGAGCTGGTTCGAGAAGCTGGGTGCAGATGCAGGAGTTGACCCGATGGAGATTGATCCATTGGAGCCATTGGGACTGTCAGTCGACCCGGAACCAGCACCCGAAGACCCGGACATTGAGATCACTGAGATGTTCAGCAGGCTGGGCACCTCGACATAGAGGCCATTTCTGATGCGCCTTCTTCTGACGAAGAAGCAGAAGAAGAAATGCCTGACCAAGAAGCCTCAGCCCCAAGCCAAGCAGCGGCACCAAGCCAAGTGACCCCAAGCCAGCGAACGAACAACGTCACGAGGGTGCCCTGCCCCAACTGCAGCGCAACCCTCAAGCAGGTTAGAAAGGAGACCAGTGTGGGAGTGCACGGAATGCTCTGGTGAGCATGAGCACCCGCGGGAGGGTCTGCCCGTCCTGTGACTATGTGGTGTGCTTTACGTGCAGGACTGGGCAATAGTGAACTAGAATTGCGGTAATACCACCCCCCCTCCCCGGCTGGGGTATTTTGTTTTTGTCTTGGGATTTTTTATTTTTAGGGATATTTTCTGGGATTTTTTTTATTTTTGCAATTTTTATGTTCTGTTTTAATGGTGTTCTGTAAATATTATGTACCTTTTTCGAATTTTTTTGCCCAATTTGGGACTTTTCACATAACAATATAAGTACAAATCCGGTAAAAAAAATTATTTTTTTTGATCGTTTTTCTGGAAAGCGTACCACTTTACTACACGAGGTACCCCCGCCATTTTTCTTTTTTGTGGGGGGGGAAACAAAGAAAGTTTGAAATTTTAAAAAAAAAAAAGAGACCGAATTCCTTTCTCTCCCCCCCCCTTTTTTTAGTTTCCCTCCCCTACTCAGATAACAAAAACAGCAAAATTGTGGCATTTTTTTTGTTTGTTTTCGGCAGTATTTCCTCCCTCTCGCTACCTCTCATCCGTACCAACATACTGTACTTGCTGGCAGCATGCCACTATTCTTGTTTTGCTGAATTCAGGCTTTGCAAGAATATGCATCAGCCTGCGCCGATTTGGTTCTTCTTCCTATTTTTTTTAAAAAAAGGAACAAACCAAGATATTTCCATTTTCCCTTGCTCCCTTTCCGCGCTCCCCATTCATTCCATACTCTGTGCTAGAGACATACCAGCAGCTTGTACTCGGGAATCGATTGAAGAAAGAAAAAAAAAAGAAAAAGAAAACGCTGTCTGCATTCTTTTTTTTTTCTCTTTTTTTTTTCTTCTTTAAGACCTCATAGCTCCAAAATGACTTTTCTTTTTCTCTTTTTTTTTTTTTTTTTTTTTTTTTTCAAGAGCTCGTCCGGGAAAAAGGGAAAAAGAGAACTACCCACCCAGCCTTTTTTTCCTTCTTTTTTTTTCTTTTTTTTGCAGAAGTCCAAACACAAGGGGAACGTTGGCCATGTGTTTTAGCCGGCACGCACACACAGCCAGTCCTCTTTGAGGGTTTTCAAAAGGTTTTTATGCCTACGGACTACCCAACAGGTAGGAACTAGTGGCAGAGCGACAAGTTTGTTTAAGATAAATAATGTTTTGCATGCACAAACGGGAGAAAGGTTTTCTTTCAGGTCTTTCCCGGACGAAGCTCATATGTATGCACTTTTTTTTTTTCCTCTTCCTTCCCTCTTCTATTTCTAGCTTTTCTTCTCTTTCAAACAAAAAGTGCCGTATTCCTTTCTTGTGTCCCACCTGTGTTCTGCGTTACCTACGCTTGGGACCCACAAGGACACCCCTTACCCCACTTATCGAACGGCTGCATCACATTCGGTGCATGAAAGCAAGAAAAAAAAAAAAAGGTGTCGGCCGTCGGAGACGGTGCCCTTATTGCAACTCAATGTCTTTTTTTCCCCCTGCTTTTTTTTTCTTTTTTTTTCTTTTTTTTTTTCCCATCAACCATGCCATCTACCCCCAGGGACCGCAAGATGGCCGCGTTCCGCATGAAAGAAGTGCTCCCCCCACGGGCACTGGAGGAGATGGGTGTGATGGTTGTTGTGGACGTGGGTGCCATGTCCCTAGGGGGGGCTGACGACGTGCACACCAACATGCTGCAGCAAGGCTTGTGTGAAGTTGTCGGCTTTGAGGGCAACGAAGAGGAGTGCAAGGAAGCAAACGAAAAAGCCCTCAAAGCAGCAGGAGGGTGTGACAAGGTCAGCAAGGTGACCTTCTTCCCATACGTGGTGGGGAACGGGGAGGAAGTAGAATTCAAGGTCGGTGCTTGGTCGGCCACAAGCAGCATCTATGAACCGAACATGCAGCTTGTAACACAGTTCCAGACCCTTGCCTCTGTCATGCACACTGTGAAGCGAGCTAAGGTGCAGTCACGCAGGTTGGACGACATCTGGGAAAGCGAGGTCAAGAAGCCTGCGCTGGACTTCATCAAGCTCGATATACAAGGCGCCGAACTGCAGGTCCTGCAGGGCGCCACCAGCATCCTGAAGACGACCCTCGTTGTAGAGGTGGAGGTGGAGTTTGTGCAGCTATACCAGTCGCAGCCTTTGTTCGCAGACGTGGACACCTTCCTTCGGGGGCAGGGATTCACATTCCACCGCTTCACAAGCATACAGGGCCGTGCGGTGAAGCCCCTCTCCATCCCCAGCAATCCGCACGTCGGCACGCAGCATCTCTGGGGAGACGCTGTTTACGTCCGTGACCCGTTCAGTCCCACCTCTTCCCTCACTCCTTCGCAGCTCCTTCGCACTGCCACCATCCTCCACGAGTGCTACCAGTCCTACGACATCGCCCACCACTACCTCACGAAGTACGATGCCAAGTCGGATGCCGGTCCCCCTGCGGTGGCTCCTGTGTACCTTGAAGCACTCACGCAGAGAGGCATCACTGAAGTTCGTTATTAAATGAAGGTTGCTCTGAGCAACAGAGCAAGTACTTTTCTATTGAAAAGAAGAAAAGGGTTAGTAGCAGTTGAAACACATCGTTGCACTGCGTCCCCCTTCTCAAAGAGAACAAAAGAATTAAACCAGGAGGGGTAGAAAACAAAATGTTGGGGGGGGCGGGGGTGATGCAGCCCGTCAGCCATGCTAGCAGCACCATGCCAGGGCAGGCAGTGCACGTTTCTGGGGGCGGGGTGGGGAATGAGTCGGACCTCAAGGTGGACCCTAGGACAGGGCTGGACCTCGTGGATGTGCCATACGAGTACAAGAAGGACTTCTCCATGCTGGAGGGGTCATTGATGCATTGGTTTGGGAAGGTGCAGCTGGTGACAGTACGGAAGATGGACGGCAAGGAACGGTCTTCAAACAGGTTCCTGCTGCTTACCGACTTATGTGTGTACGTGCTGGAGGCAGGGGGGAACACCAGTAGGTGCGAGTCGATGAAAGACTTCAAAGAAATCGTGACCTCTCGAGCGAACGACATCGGGATCCACACCAAAGACGGCCCCCTGCGCTTCGACATCATGCTCCTGATGCAGGACCAGGCAGAGCGCGACAAGGTGGTGTCGATAATAAAAAAGGTCTTTGTGTTCCACAACAACCGCCCCCTCCCGCACCGCCACATCGACCCCGTCGCCATGAAGGAGACGCTCATCCTGCGCAAGCCTGAAAACTGGCAGCTGGATATTAAAGCAGAGCAACATGTAATTTCGAAGAAGCTGCTGTTGCAACGCTTGGAGCTGCAGGAGAACGAGTACACGGCGGAGCAGAACCTCATCCAAGATGAGTTCGAGCGTGTCAAGGCAAAGCTGCAGAAGGATCTGGACAAGCAGATCAGGGAGAGGAACGAGGAGTTCGCGCAGTTCAAGAAGGAGTACCAGATCCTGCAGGAGGCGCACAACAACCTCATCGTCCAGTACGACGGGATGGCGCAGGACATTAACGAGTACGTGCGAATGCTGAACGAGAAGGACATGGAGCTGGAGGAGTACCGGGCGGGGAACCACCCGAGGATCAAGCAGATGGAACATGAGGTGGAGAAGCTCCACATGGAACGGGAGTACAAAGGCGAACAGCAAAAAGAAGGCGCTTCGCGACTACTGGCAGAACGAGAACAAGAAATACGGTACCAGAACGAACTGTTGCGGCAGAGGGAAGACAACTGCAAGATGAT
The DNA here is from genome assembly GCA_964019335.1 of Diplonema japonicum. Taxonomy (NCBI): domain Eukaryota; phylum Euglenozoa; class Diplonemea; order Diplonemida; family Diplonemidae; genus Diplonema; species Diplonema japonicum. Next base: position 1,122,447 of record OZ025648.1, read on the forward strand.
GGAGGCACAACTTGCGAGGAAGGAGCAAGAGCTGGCCGTTTCCGATGGGTCGGTGAGAGAACGTGATGGGCTGTTGTTGTCGAAGCAGTCAGAGATCAAGGAGAAGGATGTCAAGCTTGCTGAAAAGGAACGCGAGCTTCGGTACACAAAAAACCTCATGCGAGACACCTTCAGACGGCAATGCGAGGAGCTAGAGCTTATCAAATCGCAGTTCCAGCAGTACGATGATCAAATGGTGGCGTTCATCAAGCGGACGGTCGCCGGTGGTGGGGGCACTCCGAGCAATCTCCCCCGTCCGCCATTCCACGCCACCACAACACCTCCCATCAACCCCGCCCTCGCTCCCTCGCAGCTTGTGTCGCCGTACTCGCTGTTTAAACAGTTCTAAAAAGATTCTGAAAGGAGGAAAGAAAGAAGAAGAAAAAAAAAGAAGAGGAAAAAAAAACGACATTTTGTTTCCATTCTTTTTTTTTAAACTTTTGTCTGAACCAAAAAAAAAAAAGGGAGGCGTCAAAAACTGTGTTTTAGGTTTCTAACCAAAGGCCACGTACAAATAACGGCTAGTTCCTCTTTGCTGCACGGGAAGGCCGTGCGGGGAGTTTTTTTTTGTGTGTTTTCGTTTTTCTTTTTTAATGTTACCCCCCACCCCCCTACATTCACTAGAATTTCTATTTCTTTTTCTCTTCAAAAAGACATTTTTTTTTGATCCTTTCTTTTTTTTTTTTCCCTTTTTCATGATACGTTATGTACAAACCCCCCTTTGTTACCCTTCTCCCCCCCCTTTTTTTTTTCCCTTTGGCTTGCGAAGCCAAAAGGAAAAGGGCACTTGCTCTTTATTTAGTTGTGCCAGACCACCCTGCTGTGTCTCATCGATCCATACATTACATTAAAGGCACACAATGAACGGGATAGAAATTATCGAGGTGGACGAGCTGGAGGTGTACAAGGTGCTGGGCGACGAAGGAACTATTGAAGAATTCGCAGATGCAAGGGCCCCTGGGATGCTTGTAGATTGGAGTGCTATTTATTTGCAATACAGTGAGGCGCACGCCTCGGGGACAGTGGGTTACCGGTGGGACCAGGGGTACAGCATAGCAAGGATGGATAAGGTTCTTCTTGGTGAGCTGAAGGTTATTGTGCTGAAAGACGCAATTTTCTCCGATGGGGAGATCACTGGCGAGGAGAAGGCGCAGGTCGTACGCGGGATGCTTGCATCGCAATGTGGTATTGAGGTTCCTACTAGTAGTCCCCTCATGAGCGCTCTTGGTGAGATGGGGTACTGCCTTACCTGTGAGGAGACACCAGGGGAATGGGAGCTGGTGATCTCCCCCACCCTCCTCCTGCAGTCCACCATAATGCAGAACATCACTTCAGAGTACCGCCCTAAGTACGGCGCCACTGCTTACTGGCGTGAAGACCCCGATGCACCATGGGGGCCCTACAACGAAAGCGAGCGTCTTGACCTCCCCACCCCCAGCCCTGCTTGGCTGGACGAAGTATTGATCAGAACGTGAAATACTTTTGAGGGGTTTTTTTTTTTTTTTTTTTTTTTTTTTTTCTCATCTTCTTCCTTTTTTTTTTTTTCCTCCCTCCAAATTCCTCGCCGGGGAAAAACGTAATCTATCCTTTAACAATGGCGGGTCTTTTTTTTTTTTTTTTTTTTTTTTTTTTTTGTATTTTCTTATTCTTTCCGTTTTGTATTTACTATCCCGTCCAGCAGGCCATGCCCTCTAATGATATTGATGATGAGCTAGCTGACATCTTCTCGGGCCTTCTTAAGGGCGGTCTCATCCAAGAGCGGGATTTGATCCACGAGGGATTCACAGAAGAGGCAGAAGCGGTGATGTGCCGGGGGGACCCAGGGGGCAAGGGCGAAAAACGGAAGGACGACGAAGAGAAAGAGACACCAGTAGAAGACAGAAGTAGAAATAGAAAAAGACGCCAGTAGCAAATAAAAAAATCCTCCCCCCTTTTTTTTTCCAAAAAAAAAAAAAGAAAACTTACAGGACTTCTTTAAAAAAGAAAAAGAGAAAAAAAAAAGAAAAAGGATGTCTCAGGACCTCGGACAAATGTTCTCACAGATGCTAGGGTACGCTATCCTGGCAGGCAGCTTCTCTCTGAAGCTGCCGCAGATCATCAAGATTGCAAAGGCGGGGTCTGTTGATGGTGTGAGCGAGTTGACTACAATGATGGAAATTTTCATCTTCAGCACTTCATTCTTCTACGGGACAGTGAAGGGGTTGCCCTTGGAGACCTACGGAGAGAACGGAATCTGCGGTGTGCAGTGTGTGCTGATGTTTCTGATGATCATGTACTACACAGGGAAGTTGTTCAACCCTCTGAGGCTTGGCTTCTTGGTGGCGCTCGCCGTGTACTCCAAGGCCTTCCTTGACGGTAAGTTCAACGGTGTTCTCCCCCAGCTTCCTGGTGACAAGGTGATGTACGAGTGGCTTTTCCTGTCGTTGATCCCCATTGGTGCCTTGTCCAAGATCCCTCAAATCGTTGCCTTCTTCAGGCAGAAGTCCACGGGCAATGCTGCCTTCCTCACTTGGTTCCTTGGCTTTGGCGGGTCCGCTGCACGTGTCTTCACCACATTCATGCAGGTCAATGACCCGGCTATGCTCTTCGCTTTTTCCCTCAACTCCGTCCTCGGGGCCATCATCGTGATGCAATTCGTCCTTTACTGGAAGCCTGAGGAGAAGCCCAAGAAGGAATAAAAAAAGAACAAAAAAAAAAAAAGATTTTTTGAGTGTTTTTTTTTCTTCTTCTTTTTTTTTTTTTTTTTCCCCTTCTTTTTTTTAAGGGTTGAAAAAGGAGAGGCGACAGCTCCTTTCAGCTTTCGACAGATTGCAGCAAGGGTCCCGGAACATGAAAAGAAAGGACAGATGTAGTGCACGTCGATTTTTTTGTTTTTTTTTTTCTTTCCTTTTTTTTTTATGATGGCCTTGTTCTTCTTTTTCTTCTTATTTTCCCGGGGGGGGGGGGGGGGGAATCTTTAAATGAAAATCTTACCCCCTTTTTTTTTATGACACAACACCCGCCACATGACTCACATTCCCTCCTCACCCCCTTTTTTTTCGTGTTTCCTTTTCCCCCCAACATCAATTTTTTTTTATAGACATAAAAAGGGGGATGTCCCCTCACAATATGTCGGGACACACAAGCAGTGCCAGTGCAAGGAGTGACGAGGGCTCAGACGTAGGGCTGACGGTGAAGAAGGATCTGTCATCGCAGCCATGTCCGTTCCCACGGTGTCACTGGGGAGCCGCCTGCAAGTATGACCACGGTGAGGTACAGAGAAAGGAGGAGGAGAAAGAAGAAGAAAACACAAAATGGTGCGGGCACTTCATGAAGGGAAAGTGCTTTTACGGCTCGGAGTGCAAGTTCGAGCACCCAACGGTGGATTTCAAAAAGAAGAAAAAGGTTACAAACGTGATTTGCAGGCATTACCTAGTAGCACTGACAAGTGGTGATAAGAGAGGGTGCACATTTGGAGACAATTGCAGATATCTGCACCAAGAAGAGCTCGACTCCCCACGTCCTGAAGAGGAACTACTATTGGAGGCGGTGGGCCCTCCAATGGAGAGTGAGGAAAACACGGAACGGAAAAAGAAGAAGAGGCGAAGGAAGAAAAGGAAGAAGAAAAGGGGCGACGGAGATGCCGATGACACCTTCTCCTGCAGCTCACCCCCTCCGCTCGAGAGCTCCGACTCTGAAATTCTCATGTCAGAGCACAACTACAAGCAGCAAATGTTACGCCTTGAACAGCAGTGGCTTGAGTACTTCCCAAGGGACGCTTCTGATGGAATGAGAAAGATGGTATGCTTAACTAGTTTTGTTCAAAATACACCATTTCCCTTAGGACGGACAAGTGAAGTCGGACTTAGCAAACCTGAAAGAAATCTTGGACGTGTGATGGTGCTAGTGCGCACAAGTACAAAAAATTCTTTTTTTCTTTTTATTTCCCTATTTCTCTCGCGCCTTCATCTTTTTTTTTTCTCTCTTTTTTTTCCCCCCCCCTCTCACTGTGGCAAGCTTTCCAGTGTGTAAAAGCTGAAGCCGTCGTTGAAGAGGGGGAAGAAAAAAAAAAGAGAAAAAGATAATTCAAAACAAAACAAAACAAAAAAGGAAGAAGCCAAAAGTGAGGTCGTTCTAAAAACTCATTTTTTTTTCTGTGACCAACAAAAAAAAGAGGGGGGGAATAAAAAGCAGTGCTCATGAGTAGCTGAGGAAAAGCAAAAGAGAAAAAAGAAAAAAAGAAAAATAATAATAACAAAAGATGTCCCGTTTTCTTTTTTTCTTTCTCTCTCTCTCTCTCTCTCTCTCTTTCTTTTCTTTTTGCTCTCTCTCCCCCCCCTCGCTCTTCTTAGGTTTTTCTTCTTTATTTTCTTTTTTAAAATTTATCATCCATCATCACCGTGTCACATCACTGACTAGGAAAACCCAAACAATTAAAAACAAACAGAACAAGAGAACGGGCGAGAAAGACGCTTCGGCGTTCTCTCTGTGCCCTGCATGCGGAGAGAGCATTCACTACAAAGAGTTCCCAGTGCACCTGACCACATGTGGGGGCGGGCAAAGCAGCAGCGAAGTACACTGGGTGTGGGGCAAGGCAACAGGGAGGGGCGAAAGCAATGAAACCAGAGACAACGTTTGCATGCTAGAAGCCCTACTCGAAGGTGCCCCTGAATGGGGCTTAGAGTCCTGCACTAAGGCGGGTCTTCGACAGCTCACCATCACCATAAATGAGGACAGTGCTGTTCTGAACCTCTTAGTTCGCTACGGCAGCTCGTGGCCACAACTGCCCAATGAAAAGGTAGCAATAGGTCTGCAGAAAGCTTCGTCTCACCTCCTCCCAGTTCAGTGGAAACTCCTCTTGAGGAATGTCCCTGAGACCGCCACCACCATAGTCGAGGAAGGCACGGACCCCGAGTCATTCGTGTGGAGCCTCGCAGAACGCGTCCGCCCCCTGATGGCTGATCTCCTCAAGTCGCAGCGCATGAACCTGCACGACAAGATGACCGAAGCCACTTTATCCCCTGTCCTCGACATCCCGCCCTCTTTCTCAAACACATCTCTCGACTCCCCAAAAGGCAACCCTGAGCTCCAGGAACGGCTGAACAAGATACGCGCCAAGCAAAGCAAGCCGCGGACAGCCATCATGCCGCCTGTTGCAGCATCGGAGAAGGCAGAACCGCAGACACAGCAAATACCAAAGGAAATAAAAAATGACAAAATAGAAACAGAGCCTGAAGAAGATGATGAAGACGAGGAGACGGCCGCATCAAGCTCCAGAGAACAAGCTTCAGAGAGCGAGAGCGAGTGCGATGACGAGAGCTCCGACAGTTTTCGCTCGTCTGGGTCCAGGGTATCCGCTTCTACCACCTCTGACTCGTCTTCCGATTCGGACTCTTCCTCTTCATGTATGAAATTCGGTGATGCTTGGGACCGACGCCAGGTGGAGGAAATGAAAAAATCTCGAGAGAGCGAAGAGACCTTGAGCTTCCCTGAGACTCCTAACAAGAGTGGCAAAAAGCTCACAGTGGTTACCCTCAAACCTGAAGAAATCAGACAACAACTCATGCTGCGGCATCTCATGAGTGCTGGGAACGAGGACGACAGAGAGGTGCGGGATGCAGCGCTTGACATGATGGTGCAGAACGGGATCCTGGACAGAGGCGTGCCCGAGGACCCCGGCCTTATTAAAGTACTGGATGAGCTGTTGAAGGACGGTGAGAAGAACTGCGTGCCTACGCGGTCGATCGTGCAGTCGTGGTACAAACAACACTTCAAACCCATCAAAGCGCTTGGGAAGGGGGGACAAGGCAGGGTGGAACAGGTTCAGAACTTGCTTGATGGCTTGTACTATGCCGTGAAAAGGGTACCTTTGCCTTCCTTGAAGTCTGGACAGAAGGACGACATGGCAGAGAGATACGTGAGGGCTGAGGTGCGAACACTTGCTAGGCTGAGGCACCCGTACATCGTGCGGTATTTCATTGCGTGGTTTGAACAGGAGATAGTACCCGATGGGGAAACCCTCCTGGACCAGGAGGCTTCAGGCCACAACAGCTACATGATGTCCTCCTTCGGCGATAGTGACGAGGTTGCCACTGTCACCGAGGGGGCACAAGTGAAGAGGTTTTGCTACATACAAATGGAGTACTGCTACCAAGAGACCCTGCGGCAGGCCATCGACAGGGGCATCTTTCTTCTAGATGAGTCTTCATTGGAGAGCGGGTTCAAGATTGTCTGGCAGCTCCTTGAGTGCGTGGAGTACATCCACAAGCAGAACGTGATCCACAGAGACCTGAAACCAGAGAACATCTTCTTTGACATTGTGAGTACGACGGGTCACAAGTACTTTGCTGGTGACATTAAGGTGGGTGACTTCGGCCTTGCAACAGGCGATGCGAGCGAAGATCAAAACTCGGCTGATGACACCCATCCAGACCGCACCACGACGCCAGGGAAAGAGCACAGCACTGGCATAGGGACGCCGCTGTACTGTGCACCTGAGCAAGAGCGAAGATGTGACTACAACAGCAAGGTTGACGAATACAGCTTGGGCATAATCACTTATGAAATGTTTGGCGGATTCAAATCTACACACGAGAGACACCTTGCCATCACAAGCCTGCGGAAGACTGGAAAGGTACCTGCAGACTGGCGTGGCCGAAACATACGAAGCGCAAACCTAGCCGAGCTCATCGAGTCTCTTGCCACCCTCGACCCCGACAGGCGCGCCACCGCGAAGGAGATCCTTGACAGAGGACTGCTGCCGAAGCCACGCCACCAAGAAGACATGCAAGCCGCAGTGGTGCTGTTCAATAACTATCAGGAAACGATGATCAAGTTGCTATACGAAAAATGTCTTTCGGACCCAAACGCCTTGAACTCTTTAGATTGGCTCCACCAGCTGAAGGAACTGAAAATACACGACGACCCCCCTCCGGTGCTGATATCGGCGCATGGTGAGTGTTGGGCGAAGGAGTTGATCGTGGACTCTTTCAGACGTCTAGGCGCGACCGAGCTGAAGGTCCCACTGCAGATCCCTGCGAATAGCATCATCAAGGACCATGAGTGTGTGAAGCACATGGACGAAGCAGGGAGGGTAATGGTGCGGCCGGTGAACCCAGCTGTTGCGTATGCTAGATACTTGGCTATCCTGCACCCCGTGGAGCTGCTTGTGCCGATGCGGCGGTATGCCATCGGGAACGGGGTCGTCGACAATAAGGTGTGCAGGTTGGCCTCCTTCGACATCGCTACACCTGAGGGGGAGGCAGAGACGCATGGCGTTAACACGGAGATGCTGTTACTGCTGGGTGGGGTACTGGACCAGCTATCCATCCCCTCGGAGCAAATGTGGGTCGTGCATGTGAACCACACGGACCTCCTGTCAATATTGATGAGCGTCTGCGGTCTCGATAGACCAGAAGAAGTATCGAAGCGTGCGTCGCACAAGGGGCAGACCCCTGAGAACTTCTCGCGACCTCTCAACATCGACGAGAAGATCGGCAGAAAGATCATCGAGCTCCACGGTACGAAGAAGACATTCGGTCTGCGCACCAACCCGACCAACATTTTCACGCATGTGGCGTCCACATTGGGGGTCAAGTCTCTTTTCCACGAGTGCGCCAAGAACAGCAACAGCTTGGAAGCTGCCAGGAGAGATAAAGGTGGTGTTCTGGAAAAGGCGAGCCTCGCGGTCAAGCACAAGGCGGCCACAGCTTTGTGCACCCTGCAAAAGCTTGAAAACGCATTAGTTGTATGCACTGCTTACAAAACACAATCTAATCAAATTTTTAAATACCACAGGAGCTCAAATTCAGAGAGAAGTATCCAAACGTGAAAGTGGAGTTCGACATTTCGTTGACACGTGACTGCAGGGTGTACTCAGGGCTCATGTACTCCGTGGAGATGTGTGAAAAGACAGAGAAACCGAAGGGTGTTCCTAGCGGAAGCTCAAAGCCACCCGTAGGAGCAGGGGGGCGGTATGGTGCGCTGTTCAAGAAGATGCGAAGACACTACCAGTCCTTGGCAGCCTCGGACAAGGAGGAGCTGCTGGGACAGAAGGTTTTCCAAGTACCAGGAAACGTTTCGGTTTGCGGTATCTACCTCAACATCACGGAGATCACACGGCAATGCTGGGAAGGCAAACGGGAACGAAAAAAAGTGCCCGGGATGGGAGCTGTGGTGCACGTCTGCATGAAGCCGTCTGGTTACGACAGCAATGTACTTTTGAGGGTCGCCACTGAACTCCGCGAAAACGGTATCCAAGCAGACTTCCAACTAGAGCCAGGCGTCCAGATAGCAACCCTGCAGGACACATGCCGGAAAAACCTGATTCCGTGGATGCTGCTGCTACCGGGGGTGTCAAGCAGCAAGCAGACAAACGGCGATCTTGTCCTGCAATGCAAGCTGAAGAACCTCAACACAGGCGTGCTTCGTAAGGAAAAGAACGACACGCAAAAAGAGGACATCATCGAGGCACGCATTTCGCAGATAGGGAACCTTGTTGCGTACCGTCTGTCCGGGCGAACGGTTGGTGCACCTTCAGCACAAGCAGCTCCTCTTCATGAAGCGCCAGCAGGACTCAAGGTGTACACATATGAGGGCAAGGTGCACAGTGACTCTTCGACAGTGCACGGGGTGTTGGAGCTGGCGAACAAAGTGTTCGGGGCACAGCTCCCCAGCAAAGACTGTGTATCAGTTGACATCCCTATCTCTACGGTGAGAGAAATCACCGCCACCTTGTGTGGATGGCAGGTGCACCATAGCTTCGAGGGGGGGAAGTACCGCCCCATCACAGAAGTGATCCGACAGATGGCGGCCACGGTTCCTACAGTTCTGATACACTCTGTCCCGGACGAGAAGTTCGAAGTGGTGGTCTCGGCGAACATCAGAAGTGCGTCTGAAGAGCACCAAGGCACCGCCAGTAGGAGTGACAAGCACGGAAAACGAAGAGACGAAAGAAAAAAGGGGAGGAAAGAACGTGTGCTGTATTGAGAGGGCAGCGCACAATAATACGGCCCTTTTTTTTTTTGAGGCGTCCTGCCACATAAATGTCTCTTTTTTTTTCTTTTTTTTTTCTTCTTAGCCGCATGCTGTGCGCATGTTTGGTTTAGTGCATTTTTGAGTGGTTACAACGGAATGGGGCGCACTTGTGTTAGTTAAATATTTCTTTTTTGTTTCTTTTTGATTATTTTTTTTTTACAAGATTCGTGTGGTGCTTGTAGTTGTGACCCACTGCTGCCCCTACCTTGCTTATACTTTTTTATATGGGGTGAAAAACAAAAAAAGTCAAGAATCCAGGATAATTCAGAATTGTGCACCCCCTCCCCCCTCCGGTGGTGCTCGTGTTGCCTTCCTGCTATCATCGTTGTTGTCACCTTGAAAAGTAGTGACCAGGGAAATGGCCGCAGCGACGTCCTCACCACAAAAAAAAAAAAAACAAACCACGCGCACAATTCTAGCCTATTTTTAGACTTTTTCTTTCTGGGTCCTCGAGTGGGATTTGCCCTAAAAACATCGCCTTTTTTCTTATTCTTCTTCTTCTTTTTTAGTGCTTCTGTAAGGGTATGTACCAGGAAACACGCACGGCGTGACCGAAAAATGACTAAGCGCGTTGTTCTTGGTGTGTACGGAGGTATCTGCAGTGGGAAGAGTTACACATTAGACATCCTTAGAAGGAAAGGGTTTGGGGTAGTGGAAGTTGACAAGTTAGGGCACAAGGCGTACGAAAGAGGAACGCAGTGCTGGGAGAAGGTTGTGAAAGAGTTTGGAGTGGAAGGCGAAGATGGGGAAGTAGACAGAAAGAAGCTGGGAGGGATCGTGTTCGGGGACAAGACAGGCGAAAGCTTAAAGCTTTTGAACTCCATTGTATGGCCGCATGTCAATGAACTGACACAGCAAGAACTCCATGCTTTGCAAGCACAGCACACGCACGTGGCAATTGAGGCAGCACTCCTCCTCGAAGCTGGGTGGCAGTCCCCCTGCACGCACCTCTGGACATTCTTCGTTTCTCAAGAGATTGCGATAGCCCGCATGATGCAAGCACGGTCCCTCTCCAAGGAAGAAGCCATGCAACGGCTCTCGGCACAGCTTCCCAATGTTGAGCGCATCAGACTCTCCGAGGAAGCCTTCCCGCAGGAGAGAAGATGGATCTTTGACAGGAGCGAAACGAGCATCGAGGAGGCGGAGAGACGCATCACACAGAAGATCGCTGAACTAGCGTAGGCTCTTTTTTTTTTCTCTTTTCACCGGGACAATGGTTTTTTTAGTAGCTGCTGCACACGGGATTTGCCTTTTTTAGTTTTTTTTTTTGTTCTAAAGCGTTTAGCTCCCTTGAAGTTCACACCAGCGTGTGGGTTTAGTCCATTTATTTGTAGTCGTTGCAAGAATAGGAGGTATTGGACTATTTAGTATAGTTTTTTCTTCGATTTATTTCCATGCCGCACACCACCCCAGTACCATGCATGCCTTCCCTGCCGAGGTCGCATCGAGCAGGTCGTCGGTAGAGCCTTACGAGCGACATGACGGGGCCTTAGCAGAGGCACTGCAGCTGGCAGAAGCCTGGAGGGAAAGGAAAAAAGAGCTAGGAGTGGCTGAGGCACATGGAGAAAAGACCAAAAGACAGGAGAGAGTAGTGGTGCTGATGTCGCCTATGGAAGGTGGGGACGAAAACGAAGAAGCTGAAGGAGAAGAAGGTACACCAGAGGCGCAACAAGAGGAGCAGCAACGACAACAAACCGAAGTGGTGCCGAGGGAAGGGGGAATGAAGCCTAGAAGTACAGAGATTCGCGAAGAAGTGGAAGACAGAGAACACTGTGGTGGAGGGAATAGGGACAGGGAAGACAAAAGGCGCTGGGGGAGGGAGCATCGGGGCATGGGTAGGAGCAGGGACAAGGACGGGAATACAAGGGGGGCAGAAGTGATTGAGATCGACGCCACGACGCCCATCAAAGACAAGGGGGAAGAAGCTGCTTTTGTACCATTGAGCGCAAATGCGCAGCACTCGCACACCAACGACTTCAGGTGGGACGACGACGGTGTCCTGTTGGAGGAGCTCTCAAGTCGAGTGAACCAGAAGTACGGCGGCTGCGAACTGCTCTACGCAGAGCCCATGGGGAGCCACTACAGCTACCCCCAGGCCCCACACAAGGTCATTGGCAAAATGCTTGTCAGCCCTACGCGCAGGCATCAGGTTGGCTTTCCTGTTGCCCCTGAGCGGCTCGGTGAAGACAACCCATATCATCACCCACCCGCAGGCAGCACGCAAAGCTACTTCGCAGAAGAGCCGCAGGCATATCAAGTACCACCCGTACCTTGGCACCATGAACCAGTACAGCCCCCTAGGCAAGTACCACCCGTACCTTGGCACAATGAACCACCAGTACAGCCCCCTAGGCAAGTACTGCCAACTCCAAAGCCTGTCCTGTTTGAGCAGGAGATTACCACTCAAGTGATGCAGGGGCAACTAGACACCCGACCACTGGTAGCCAGGGAGAGGGAGCTTCGGAGCTTCCAAACAGCAACACCAGCCACTCCAACCACGCCTGCAACGCCGCAGCTTCAATATAAAGTGGGTCAGGTGGGTGGGGACTCGGTACAGAGCAAGGGCACACTCCCCCCACCCGAACACCTCAGCGAGCAGGGTTTAGCACTTTCAGATGGGCAGCTGGAGTCTTTAGCACATGCAGTGGTCTCAAGGCCACGTGAGGAACACAGACCCCCACCACCCCCGCTGCTGAGCACAGCTGCTGCTGCAATACGGCATACTCCACGAACGAGCCCTGCTGCCCCCACGCGCGTCCTCCGTAGAAACCCTGCCACAGCCTGCCCCTCCTGCGGTGCTGTCATCGTATTCAAGTCACGCACAGCGAACAAGTACTGCACCCAGTGCGGGTACAGGTTGTAGCACCTGGGCTCTTTACTGGGTTCCATAGCATTTGTTCTTTCTTCACTTCGGTGCTGAAGTTTTCCGAAGAGCAAACTAGTAAAAAGACAACAAAAGAAAATATTTTTATTGAAAAAAAAAAAAAAGAAATGTACTTTTTTTTTCTTCCTTATTTTCCCCTTCCTCATAGATTAGATTTCCTTTTTCTTTTTGTTTCTTTCGAGTGTAGTATTCCCCCCAGTCCATGGCCACAACCAGCGCCGCCGCAGAAGTCAATTCCATTCAGTCTGTCTATTCTGTCAGTTGGTCTTTCCTACAATACCAGGCGTTAGTGTTTGGTGTGTACGCACCGTATATTCCTACCATCTCGTTCATTGATGATGTCAGTCCCCATCCCCTCCCGACCCGTTCAAGAATAAAGAAAAGGGGAAAAAAAAAAGAAGAAGAAAATGTCTCTAAGCACCAGTACGATGAGGGCGCAGGGAGCGAAGATGTTCATGATACCGTTGAACCAGGCAGTCGTGTGCGACGAGGAGACTCTTGTCTGCGAGGTGATGGAAACGCTTGTGAAGAATAATTTTATCAGGAGGAGGTGTTACGTGATAGATGAAGAGAGCAGGTGTGTGGGCATGGTGGGGCTGGCATCGCTGACCAGGGCCTACCACAGGGGGGTGAACCCTAAGGTCACAAAGGTGAAGGATATCATGAAGAAGGACTTTGGGACTGTGAGCCCTGACTCCACTCCTGAGGAATGCCGTGCGTCTTTGGGCAGGCAACGTATTCATCATCTTGTGGTCACATCTAACGGAACCCCCCAGGGCCGCATGCTAGGCGCACTCTCTTCTTGGATTGTTGCCGAAGAGCAGTCCCTTGGGGCAAAGTCCTACCCCCACAATGTTCTTGCAAGAAACTACCAAACCATCTGGCAGAAGGCCACCGCGACAGACCTTCGGGTCATTGGTTCCAAGCTGTAGAAAGAACAGGAGGGGTAGTGTTTCATATTTCTTTTTTGTCAGGCTGTCCTGTCACACTACACCGCAGGTTCACCTTTCTGAGACTCGTTATTTAAATTATTCAAAAAAAAAAAAAGATTTTCCCCGATCGCGCGTGAACACATAACACCCCCCCCTCCCTACCCCCCACCTCGTTTTTTTTTTTTGAAAGAGACTGAATAGAACCAAGGGAGAGTTACCCCCTAGGGAAAAAGAAAGGGGCCCGTTAAATTCAAAAAAGAAGAAAAAAAGAAAGGAAAAAAAGCAAAACAAAAAAAGAAAAAAAACACGCACACCTTGCAACGAGGATGGAAGACATTCGTACCCGTTGTGTACCTTTTTTTTTTTTTTTTTTTTTTTTTTTTTTAAATTCTGGTGGCTTTTTTTTTTTGTTTTGTTTTTGCTTTGTGATCCTTTTTTTTTTTTTTTTTTTTGTTTCTTCTTTTCTTTTCTTTTTTTTTTTCCCGCTGTACCGCCATGTTGCATCAACGACTTTTTTTTTTCTTTTTTCTTTTTTTTTTGTAAAATCAACATTTACAAACGAGGAAAATACAAAAAATGGGAAAAGAAAATGGACATTATCACTATTCCCCCCTCCCCCCTCCCCCCTCTCTTTCGTTGTAAAGAGGACCACAGGCTCCTATAATGCTTGGGCATTCTGATGCCTACTGGCTTTACTTGAAGTGACGAACAACGGCCTGGTTTCTCTATCATCTTGTAATACCGTTGCACAAGGAGCCGAAGAAAAAGAAAAAAAGGAAGTAAAAGAAGCAAAATGAAAAAAAAAAAGAAAAAAAAAGAGGGGGGAAACTACAACGATCCTGAAAGGGGTGCTCTTTTTTTTTTTTTTTTTTTTTTTCTTTTTTGCTAAAAAAGACTTTTCTTCCAAGAAAAAAAGAAGAAAAAAGTAATCCGCCCCCCCCATTCCCTCTCCCTTTACTCTCTATTTTTTCTCTTCTTCTCCCTCTCTATTCTCTCCTTCTTGTTGACGCTCTCTTCCTTTACCAAAGAGGTTAAGAGTCTTTTTTTTTTTTTCCTTCTTCCCCTTCATACGTTAGCTAGGTGAGGCGTATTTTCTTTTTCTTTTATTTTCCTATTCTTCTTCCTGTGGCGTGAGGCGCGTGACTGAAGTTCTTTTTTATGTTTTCTTTTTTTTTTTTTATGTTTTTTCATCCTATTTTTTTCGAACAACAAAAATATAACTGCACACGCACCTTCTAACAGGGGATAGAGGGTAAATGATCTCAAGAAAGCGGCACCGTTGGGGTACAAATGAGGACAACGAGCAGACTTTGGAAGTAGTGGTGAAGCGCACCAGGCTAGCGCAGCCGCAGACCACGAGGACTGTGAAGGACCTGTTTACGCATGTTTTGGAGGACTGCATGAGCTGGCTCAGCGGGGCAGAAATTTGTATGAACGTGAAGCCTGTGTGCAAGAAATGGCGTAAGATTAGCCACTCGAACGGAGCGTGGGCAGAGGTCAAGAGACGCTGCCTTGCCTTGCGGCAACGTGGCATCCCCCACCCTTGCGACTGTCTCACCCTTGAGCGATTGGATGAGTGTAAAGAGGATGAATACGCCGAGGCACTTGAGTACTACAAAACCCGTTTCGGCGACAGTGCCGGGCCTGCTACTGAAACCTTCCAAAGCTTTCTCGACAACCTCCCTCCTGCGGGCGTGATCCACCAGCAGTGGTGGGCATCACCCAAACCAGCACTCCGGCGTGCCCGCACCATGTGGCAAAAGCTTGCTAGCACGCCCTGCATCCGCTCCGTGGCAATCGGCTCCCAGCACATAGAAGAACACATCAGTTACAAGAACACCTTCACCGACTTCGAGGAGCAGGTGGGCGACCTGTGGCTCACAGATCTTTACGTCGCTATGGGCTTCATTCCACCACCACATGAGAACATGTGCGGCTGTGACATGCACACCCTGCCCATCGAGAAGCTGGTCGTCGCTGAACGGCGCATTCATTGCCCTAGGAAGATGCGGGTCCATACGCAAGAGCACCACCCGTTCTGCTCAGGTGATTACCAACTCAGCGCGAGAGTTAACGGTTACCCCTCGTGGGTGAGCAGCGGTGAAGTCACCTCCTGGCTGTACTCGTCCCCCAAAGGCGTGTGGACCATAACCAACAGGGATTCCGACTTCGAGAACGGCGCCGGCCACATTGCCGCAGGGTCGCCCCACAACGGATGGCTGCCCCAAGCAAACAGGGACTGGCTCTACGGGGACGGGAAGGCGTGGTACCCCGACCCCGCCATATCCATCAGAGGGGTTCCGGAGCCGAAGCTGTTCTTCAAGGACCAGTCAGAGGTCACGCCCCGCATGCGTGCTTCCATTATAGGGTGGCTGTCCGACATTCAATCCTATCAGAGAATGCCCCTCCAGATGCACACTTTGTTCCTGGCGGTAAAAATATCTGACAACTTCTTTGCTTGCAGGAACGTCGCAAAGAGTGACATGCAGCTTGTGGCTTGTGGTGCTACGCTGCTCGCGGCCAGCGCTGAGAACGTTTTACTGACGAAAGCGGGGGAACCTGGGGGGTCGTTGCTGGAGTGGATGTACCACCTGACGGAGGGGTACACGAAGGAACAGATCGCCTCGAAGCATGCGGAGATACTCCAGGTGCTGGGCACCGACATCACACGCAGCCCTACTATTTACTTGTTCCTAGAAAGGTACCTCAGTATGGTGAGGGACTCCGGCTACTTCGACCAAAGCATCCAGGATGCGGCTGAGTACATCTCTGAGCTTGGGCTGCTGCAGTACGACCTGGTGGCCAGATACAGGCCGTCGGTCATTGCTGCAGCTGCGCTGTTGGTGGCCATACGGACCCTGCCAGTCCCTGACATCCCTTGCGCCCATGAGCTTCGCCTGCTCGACATCGATGTTGAGTCGTGTGCCTCCGAGCTGTTGAAGCAGGTATGAGTCGAATGTTATTAGCAATCACAACGCAGCTTTACTCCAGACCAAAGCCTCTTCCTTCTTACAAGAAGAATTTAATCTGCAAGTATTCCACCTCCGCTCATGGGAAGATAGCACTGGTGTACGAGTCCCTTGCAGATATTGACCCTACGTGCTGAGGGATGAGGGGCCTTTATCCTGATGTTGCGGTATGCTGCAAAAAAAAGCAACACGCTGTTTAAAAACACAAATAGACGTCACCTTGTTTATTCTACACCCCTGACCTCTGACCTTTTTTTTTGCACGCCGACCTGGGGCTAAGACGATTGATGATGGTTTCTAGCAAAATTCGTTTTTTTTTCCTATGTAAACGGGTAATACTGGTCTTGGTGGAATTTAATGGAAGGGGGAAAGAAAGAAGCGAAATAAAACCCTGATGTGTATGTGTGTGTGGGTGATTTTTATTGCTTTGTGAAATCCATTTTTGAGGACATATTTTCTCCACCCAGTATTACTCTGATTACTTTTAGTGGGGTACCGGAGGCTGTGTTTTGCTGGGGGTGGCTGCAGCACTCTGCACACAAGCCCCGCGGTGAAGACACACGCCCTGGTACTGCCCGCAATTCTTTATATTGTACATGTATTGTTTAGCCCTCCTCTTTTGATATGTTTCGTTGAGGTACCCTCGTATTATTTGGTTTTCTTTTTTTTTGATCGTGCAATTCAACTCCTTCAGCACTATGGATGCCGCGGGGTTCTTCAGAGCGCTGAAGGCAGGCGACACGGAGAAAACACTGGATATGTTAGAGGGCCAGCACGGAAAGGAGTATGCTGGGCTTCGGGATGCTGGAAGGAGGGGGTCAAGGCCGCTTCACTGGGCAGCCTACTTGGGGAATGTAAGTGTTTGTGAGAAGCTGGTAGAGAAGAGAGCTGGTCTACGGGCAGTGGAGAGGGACGGGAAGACCGCGTTGCATGTGGCAGCAGCTGAGGGACACCTTAAAGTGGTGATCGTGCTGTTGTCTGCTTTGAAGGACCAGGACCTTGCAACCCCTATGAACGAGTACCAGTGGAGCCCACGCACGCTGTCTACCAGGAATGGCCATGAGGAGATCGCAAAACTGCTCTCTGTTGCCTTCCCTAGTACCTCCCCTGAGGACCACGACCTCACCACCAATACACTTAGCGAGCGACTCAAGCACTTCAAATCCGTATCGTCCATCCTCGCATCCCAGTTCAGCTCCCAAAAAGATGCCCTTCTCCGTGCCTCCCGTCTTGCTTTCGAGCGCCGCAGCCACGAGGCTACTCTCCTCGGGTCCCTTAAGATGGGGGTGAAGTCTATTGTGGACGACTGCTTGAAGGACACTCCCCGTGACCATGACAAGATATCAAAAGAGACGGAGGAGTACGAAAGGGAGCTGTGGCGCAGGGTAAAACGGGACGAAGAAAGAAAAAGGGAGGAAGGGCGGAAGAGGTTCCAAGTTCAGATGGAGCGAGCAAGAGAAGAAACAAGGAAGCAAAGAAGCGTCTTGGAAAAACAGCTCCAGAAGGAACAACAAGAAGAGGTAAAGGAGCTACGAGAGGCGTGGGGGAGACACGAAGCGATACGAAACTTCGAACACACAATATTCATCAGCGGCGAGAAATGCTGCGACAGGTACGAGATGACAGTGGAGGAAAGGGAAGGCTTCCCCGTGTGGGAGACGAGTGACGGGAGCAGGCTGTATTCAGAAAACGGGAGGTGGGTGGCCACTTCGCGAGGGGGCATGCTGTTTCGGTCGGCGGTGCACGACACAAAGTCCCCCACTTGCGTGCACCCTTGGAAGGATGCTGACGGCATCACTTCAGAAGTGACGTGTCATGCTGAGACAGGTGAGTACATGACGTTCACAGTGACGAAGCTACGGTGTGTCCCTCCGATGGTGAACCCCGGCGATATCCATCTGCGGGTGCAGCACAAGTCAACCGGCATCACACACAACCCACCCCTGCACTCGACTGTAGAACTAGAGACATCTACGGGAGGGTCATGCGTAGTGTCTCTGTATGTCCCCGGTGTGTGGGAAACCTTGCTGGGAACTGGAACGGTCGATTTGTGTACAGGTTCGCAATGGGTCAAGGTAGCTGGTGACCTTGCTGTCTTCATCAAGGTGTCGCAGCACGCCCTGCCGAGACGGCCGCAGAGAGGTGACACGCTGCACGCTGTGATGCCTGCTGAGAGTGTTGCGATGTCGCTTGTTGTGGTCTCTGCGTGGGGGCTACCTTCCTTGGGGTTCTTCTCATTAGACCTCAAGGCCTATGTGAAGATACGCTACGCAGATGAGGAGCTCAAGACTACTGTGGAGGAGTCTGCAAGTCTTGAGTGGAAGGAGCCGTTCACCTTTACCTGCCCGTCGGACAGGTCCATCCTGCTCACGGTGTGCCATGCGTCTTTGGTGGGTGTTGACCAGGAGATTGCATCATGCACCCTGCCCCCCACTTCAAAAGGCGACCAGGAGTTGTCGCTCGCTCCGTCGGGCAAGCTGCGTGTCGTCTGGTCCAAAGACAGCCAAAAGTCTCCCACGCCTTCCAAGGCTTCTGCATTGTGTGCCGACATGTGGGTTGAGCGAGAGCAGAGCGACGGGGAGGACGACGATTCTGAGGGAACTGCTTCCTTCGGCACCTTTGCTTCATTAGAATGGATGGAGACATAGTAGCGTTGCTGCTTATTTCCGTAAGCAGCTCACTGTAATATTTAAGTAAGAATTGCTGCTTTTTTCTTTTTTGTACATTTTAGTTTTTACCCCCACCAGGGAATACATTAAAGAATGAAGGGACTGACCCACAACTTGCTGGCGTGCCTGAAGTGCAGTGCGTTCCCTTTGAAACTGACGGTGTCTGAGGCCGATCAGCTGGAGTGTGAATTCGATGCAGAGCACGTGGTGAGGATACTGCCCAAACTGGACTGGAAGGGCCTCGTGGCGCTTGCGGCAGATTTGAAAGAATTTTTGGATGTATGTTTGAAATACACGAAATAACAATCGCTAGGCTGATGTCGCCGCCCTGCCCGCAGAGATGCCTGAAGATATTCACAAGAACGAGCCCGTGCTGCGCACCCTGCACCACCTCACAATGGAGATCAAGGTGCAGAACGGTTCCCTTGAGTGCCCTTCGTGCTCTACAAAATTTCAAATTAAGGACAGCATACCCAACATGGTGCTGAACGAAGCTGGCGAATAATTTGCATGACGACATATGGTTACGAGAATGATCTGTTTTTTTTTCTCATTTTTTCATTTCCAGTGTATTAATTGTGAGGCCGCTTGCCCCCTCATAAACAAGCACAGCCTACCCAAGAGATCATCAATTGTCATCTTTATTCGGTACCCCTGGAAACCAGGCACGTCCCATACTCACATAGGAAACAACACGTAGTCAAGATGCCCAGCACGGCCTCGAGTGGGTCGCCAGGCCACATTGAGAGTCTGGAGATCACAGATTTCAAGAGTTACAAGGGGACGCACTACATTGGGCCGTTTAGAGACTTCACGTGCATTATCGGGCCCAATGGGAGCGGGAAGAGCAACATCATGGACTCCATCTCGTTTGTCTTGGGGATCAAGACGGTCAACATGCGTGCAGCGAACCTAAAGGACCTCGTGTACAGCGTGGAAACAGGTGCAGCAAAGAAGGCGACTGTGAAGCTATTCTTCGCGGTCTCTGGCTCCAAGAAGATTGTGTTTCAGCGAACAGTGACCACTGCTGGTGTCACCGAGTACTCAGTCGACGCCAAGGTGGTTTCGTGGCCAAAATACGAGGAGACTCTGAGGGAGTACAACATCCTGGCAGAAACGAGAAACTGTCTCATCTTTCAGGGCGAAGTCGAGAGCATGGCCCACAAGTCACCCAAGGAGATCACTGAGATGATCGAGACAGTAGCAGGATCCGCAGAGCTTAAAAAAGAATACGAGAAGAAGCGGAAGGAATACCAAGACGCGTCGGACGTCCTGCGCCAGACCTCCAGAAACAAGCACCGCACAGGGATCGAGAAGAACACGCTGAAGCTGCACAAAGAAGAGGCTCAAAGGTACCACACCCTCATGAAAGATTTAAGTATGTTATCGTCACACAATCAAAGATCCAACACCGACAGGTCTGTTAAAGGTGGAGCACGCCATGCTTCAGTTCTACAACATTGAAACAGGCATCGTCGCCTCGAAGAAGTTCATGTCAGTGGCGAAGACTGGTGTGATGAACAGTGACAAGGCGTTCGGTGAGGTCGAGAGCAGCGCCAAGGAAGTCAAGCAGCGGATCGCGACCCTCCATGGAGAGCACTTGAAACATCACAAGCTTGACAAAGACTACACACAACAGCTGATGGTTAAGAAGCGCATCAGTGCAGAGAAGGATGCAGAGAGCAAGATGATGCAGCTCAAAGTCAGCAAGCTGCAGACACAGCTCAAGTCAGCAAAAGAAGAAGGCGAGAAGGCGAGCGAGAGGCTTAAGAGCTTGGAAACCGACCTGAAGGAACAGGAGGTAATTATGACAGCACACGAGAAGAAGTGGAAAGAAGAAGACAAACAAGGTGCTCTGTCTGAGACGGACATCGCTGAGTTCAAGAAGCTGCGATCAATCGCTCAAGAGGAGACTTCGGGGCTCACGCAGGAGCTGAAGCAACATGAACGAAACCTGGAACACGCGAGACACCAGAAGGCCAGCTACGAAGAAGTGAAGAGGGACAACGAGAAGAGGCTCCATGCTGCTCACGAAAAGATAATCACGTTCAAGAAGAAGGAGGACGAAGCTACAGGTCAGGGCGGTGCAGCTAAGGAACAAAAGGAAGAATGGAACTCTGAATTGATGCAGGTCAAAGGACTAATCCAGCGACAGAAGGAAGAGCTGCAAAAGAAGGAGCAGCAACTGAAGCAGGTGACCGACGAGGTGGCCAGCATCAGGAGCGACAGAGATGAGAGCAAGTCATCGCTGCGCATGAAGCAGGCACTCGAGGACATGATGGAGCTTTACAGCGGTGTGAAGGGAAGGTTATGCGACCTTATCACCATTCCTAACAAGAAGCATCGTGTGGCCGTGACAGTTGCCCTTGGGAGACACATGGAGGCCATCGTCACAGACAACGACAGAACAGCCCATGAATGCGTGCAGTACCTGAAAGACCAGAGGATTGGCACCTTATCATTCATCCCCCTACCGTCCGTCCGCGGAAAAGAAGTCACCGACCAGCACAGGGTCCTGGGTGGCACCGCTACACCCGTGGCCGACTGCATCACTTGCGAGTCCTGGTTGGACCCGGCCATCAAGTATGCCATTGGGCAGACCATCCTCGTTGACGATCTAAAGGAAGGGCAACAAGTGGCGTGGGAAAAGTCAAGCAGGCACAAGGTTGTCACCTTGGACGGTACAGTGCTTCAGAAGAACGGTGTGATGACCGGTGGTGCCGCAAGTATCGAGAACCGTGCGAGGAAGTTCGACGAAAAGCTCCTGGAAGGGAAGAAGGAAAAGCGCGACAGGCTTGCGATTGAAGTACGAAGCCTGCACACTGACATCCTTAGGGCCGACGAGAAGGAGCGCGACCTGTCAGCGCAGGTGGACGCACAGAAGCAAAAGGAAGTGTTCTACAAAACTGATATACAGCAGTGGTCTAGCAAAAGGAAGGAGCTCGAGGATGAACTCAAGAGGCTGAAGGCTGAAGAGAAAGACACCTTTGGGCCGAAGCTGGAGGCTTTGGAAAAGGAGATACAGAGTCTAGAGAAACAGGTTGATAAAATACAGGGCAAGATCACAGTTGAGGAGAGTAAGATATTCGGTGCATTCGGAGAGCGTGTAAAAATCAGGGATGTCAGGGACTACGAAAGGCGAGAGCTCAACAAAGAAAAAGACCGAGCTGCCAAGAGAGCGGAGGTGAGGTCTGTGATAAACAGGCTGATGGCGCAGTCGGACTTCGAGAAGAGAAGAGAAAGGCCTATTTCGCCTGCTGAGCTCACAGCACAACTGAAAAAGCTGGAGGAAGACACGAAAGCAAAAAGAAAAGATTCAGAGAACCGAGCGAAGGAAGAAGAAGAGCTTGAGAAGCGCTCGGCCAAGACTAAGGAGAAGATCGAATCAAATGGAAAGGATCTGCGCACCGCCGAGACAGAACTGAAGAAGCTGAAGAAAGAACTCAGTATGAAGACAGCGGACAGAGAGGCAGCCTTGAAGAAACAGCAGCAACTGCTCACCCTTCAAGAGAAGCTAAGGTCGCAGAGGAACCGACTGAGGTCAAGGTGCGTCGCAGAAGACGTTGACCTTCCCAACGTATCGCTCGTTGACTTAAGCAAAAGGAAAAGGAAGCGAGAACACACAGAGAGCGACCTGGGGAGCAATAAGGGAGGGTCCGGCAAGCACGTGGAGGAATTAGAGAGCACCACCGACGCTGAGGGCTTTGTCACTGTATCGGAGGTCTTCATTGAGGGACAACCGAATGACGAGAAGACAACCAGCGACCTTGGTAAACAGTCAGCCAAGAATATGACCGCGCTTGACTTCACGAAAATGAAGGAATCCCTAAGGTCCGCTGTGCGCAAGGGCAAGGAGTCCTACTTGGAGCAGCTCACCATCCTTGACCACGCGATTGAAGAGAAGCTCGACGCCATTGACAGGCTCATCCCTAACATGAAAATTGACGACAAGAAGATGAAGGGCATCGAGGGCGAGATGAAGAAGACTACTGACAACTGGTTGGACGCTCAAGAGAAGCAGAAGAAGGCACACCTCTCCTTCATAAAGGTGAAGGAGAAGAGGTATGCTAGGTTCACCAGAGCGTTCGAGATAATCTCAAACTCGATCTCTGCTGTGTACCAGCTGTTGACGCAAGGCACCAGCGGAGATGCCAAAGGTGTTGCCTTCATCACATCTGATGAGCTAGAAGAGCCGTACTTGGGTGGGACGAAGTTCTCAGCAGTGCCGCCCACGAAGCGTTACCGTGAAATGGAGTCGCTTTCAGGTGGCGAGAAGACGGTTGCTGCGTTGGCGCTCCTCTTCGCCATTCACAAGGTGTGCCCTTCGCCGTTCTTCGTCCTTGATGAGGTGGATGCCGCCCTCGACAAAGGGAACGTGGACAAGGTCATCAACTACGTGCAGAAGACATGCACCAACACACAGTTCCTGGTCATTAGTCTCAAGGTATGCTTTGTGTTTGTAGTCCTATGATTTTTTATTCCGCAGGACACGTTTTACCAGACTGCTAGTAGTCTCGTCGGTGTTCACAAGGTCAGACTCAACCACTCCTCCGCAGTCAAGACCCTGGATCTTACTCAGTACGAATGAGATCCCCCCCCCCTCCTTAGATCTTCCTATAGAGTGCATTTTTTAACCCATTCTCTTCTTTTGGTTGTAACCTACCCAATGTGTGCTTTTTCTTTTTAGGCGATCATGTCACATACTGCAGGTTCCCTTCAAAGACATCTTTTAATAAGGCATTTCTTAGTGCCAAAAAAAAAAAAAAAAAAAAAAAAAAAAAAACGAGAAAGAAATGGGCGGGGGGGAGAAAAGAGAATTTAAGCCATGCAATGTGGTCCGTTCCCCGTTCCCCTTCTCAAAGCAACTAGATGAATGGGGGGAGAAAAGGAATGAATCAGCGAAAAGGTCGGGTAAAGGGTTTTCTCTTATTACTTTTTTTTCCTGCGCTGCCGACCCTTTCTTCTAATCCTCCCATCTGTTATGCCAGCTCTTCAGTTGGTGTGGCATTTCCCCCTTTTATTTACTCCCCTTTTTTAGATCTCGCTTCCTCCCTATTTTTTTCATTCAGTTCTTATTTTCTTTTCTGACCTGTACGGGCACGTCGATGTTTCCTCTTCTTTAGGACAGATTCGATGGGTAGATATTGGTACGCGGTGGCACGGGGTAGGAGAACAGGAGTATACGAGACTTGGGGTGATGCAGAGGATAATGTAAGAGGGTACAGTGGCGCAAAGTACAAGAAATTCTCAAGCAGGAGTGAAGCACAGGAATGGGCTAATGGAGGGGAGCCTGAACAGGACGAGGGCTACGCAAGGGAGCCTGTACAGAACACGAGTTATGCAAGAGCGCCTGTACAGGACAGGAGCTATGCAAGAGCGCCTGTACAGGACAGGGACTATGCAAGGGAGCGTGATTATGACAGACGCACCCGAGCTTATGAAATGCCTACTCAAACACACAGGTCCAGCAACGACCTGTACTATGATGCAATCGAGCAAGAACAAGGAGAAGCTTCAGAGCCCGATGAATGTGTTCCCACTCAGCCCATCTACCCGCGAGAGACGCGTAGATCCTACAGAGCACCAGAAACACCTCAAAACAGCCGTATGACCATGTACTTCGATGGTGCTAGCAAGGGCAACCCAGGCAGGTCTGGTGCTGGTGCGTGGCTATCGGATGGGCGCACATGCAAGTGGACAGTCACACACCCCATACCTGGCTCGGCTACGAACAACGAGGCTGAGTACTACGGTCTTGTGGAGGGACTTCGCAAGGCTTGCGATACCGGGGTGGCGAAGCTGCATGTGAAGGGTGACAGCGACCTCATTATCAAACAGATGCAGGGCATCTACAAGGTGCGTAGCCCTGGTCTGACGCCACTCCACAACCAAGCCATGGACATGGTGAACAAGATCAGGAGGCGTAACGGTGCAGAGGTTACTTTCGAACACATCCCCAGGGGGCAGAATGCAAGGGCCGATGAGCTAGCAAATCGTGCGGTTAGGTAATAGCAAGCGTCTTCTGACGAAACCCTTTCAGGCTTTGTGAGGGATACATAGATTATTTTCACCTAGCTACAAGTGTTACGCATCCATAGGAGACATGCCTGTCTTGAAGTACCAAGCAGTGTCGTATGAGGTCCCGTCGGCCACCACAGTTGGGTGTCTTCAGGACTGGGTGGTAGAACACCTTGGGATCCCCAAGGCATTCCAGAAGCTGGTGATGAAGGGTAAGCAGCTGGTGGACGAAACGGCGGTACTTGACGTTAAGGCTAAGGTAATGCTGCTGGGAAACAGCTATGATGCCAAAGGGGCAGGCGAGGCGATCAGCAAGTGCTGCAGCAACGCAACAAAGTTCCTCGCCGATACACGCAGCAAAGGGGCTGTTACTGAGACCACGGCAGCAGAGTGCAAAAAGCTCTTAGAGGAGTTGTTTAGCTTCAACATACCCGAGGGGGTTGAAAGCTTCAAGGAACGTGAAATGGTAGCTAAGAAGTTGCGTAATATACTAGGAGCAAGTGGCTAGAACAAGTTGTTTTCTTGTACACTGCTAAATATACGACAAAACACAGGGTGGGGTGGTTGATGCCAAATGGTGCGCACCTGTTAGCGTGGGCACCTGCTCATCATTGGCACACCGCGGTGAAACAGCATGGTCATGCTTTGAGGTGGTTCAAGCCTACAGGTACAGGGCACCATGGCCATGGGGTTGCTCGTTCACACGCGCACACTGGGCATTCAGCGCACACTGGACATTCGTACCACAATCATGGCAGCAGTGGAGATAGTGGGACGGAACATGCTAGTTCGACGGAAACTGGCACAAGTGGCGATGCACACAGATCAACACAGGGCCATCCCACGAACACACACAGCTCGCAATCACATGAGCAGAGCACACATCACACAGCGGGCCAAAACAATCAAACGTTCTCAGCAAGTGCTAATAAAGAGTCCCATGGAAGCAGCCATCCTGAAGGGCCTACAGGAAAGGCAAGCACGACTGCTACCGCAACAAGCTCTGGACATCCTGTTCATAATACATCTCAAACAAGTAGTCACAGCAGAAGTACAGGACCAGCAGGGGCAAAGGAGGCAACCATGAAGCACACTACTGGTGTATCAGAAGGCGCATCTCACGGTCCACGCGCAGGGAATGCAGAGCAGCACAGCACAGCTGGCCCAGCAAAACATGACATGTCGAACAGCAGTGCAGTACCTGGAGAGACGTCCGGTGCGCAGGCATCAGCACATTCAGCAGCTGGTAACAATGGGACGGGAAAGGCGCACCACGTGCATTCTACTCACGAGAGATCCAGTACTGCTTCAA
Source organism: Diplonema japonicum (assembly GCA_964019335.1). Taxonomy (NCBI): domain Eukaryota; phylum Euglenozoa; class Diplonemea; order Diplonemida; family Diplonemidae; genus Diplonema; species Diplonema japonicum. Next base: position 1,148,285 of record OZ025648.1, read on the forward strand.
GGACATTCCATCACACTACCGAGGGGCAAGCGGAAGTTGGCCACGAGACTACTATGCATAGTAACACATCTGGTAGAGCAGGCCACCCGGAGGCAAGCAGTACTGCTGAGAGCTCTAGTTCAGCAGGTGCTGCAGGGCATGGGAATCTTCCTGACACGGCAGGGTCACATGCCGCGCAGAGCGCCCATAGCTCAGGCCGAGCACATACGAGTCATGCGACCGATCCAAGCGCTGCAAATATCCATAAAACCACGACTGCCGAGACTGCATCAAGCACGAGTCATGCCCCCCAGTCCGGTAGTCAACCTAGTAGCCATACTAATCATAGCAGTAGGCAACCCAACACCAGTTCCGCTACTGGGATGTCAGCACACACCGCCAAAGCTGATATCAGTCAGGCCAGCAGCAATCAGACGTCAAACAGTCAAACTGCACATACCACAAATCAAGCTGGTCAAGCTACAAGCCATGTAGATCAAGCAGCCTCAACCCACAGCCAAGCTAATGTTAGTCAGCAAACACATACCAGCCAAGCCACTAGTCAGACTGCTCATACCTCGAACCAGACTAGTCAGGCCGCCACCGGCACTAGTGTTGGCAGCCATGCAAATAGCAATCAGTTCCCGTCTACACGTTCTAGCACACAGGCTGATAGCCATGCTAACAGTGGAGGTCAAGCTACTAGCCATGCAAGCCACACGGGAATGCATGCCAACACGCAGGCTGACAGCGGGCAAGCAACAAATACAAGTTCCCATGCTAGCCAGGAAACACACAGTACAGGTGAGGCTGGGAGCAGTCGAACTACTTACGGTAGCCAAGCACATGGTCAGAGTCATGCACACACCGATGTGAAGCATGCAAGCCAAACTTCTCAGGATCCTCTTGGACGCTCGAGAAGTAGTCAAGCTCACAGCACTCATGCGACAGGTGACCATGCTGCCTCCCAAGAAATGGGTACGCGTACCTCTGCAAGCTCGTCGCACAACGGCCATGCGGGCGAAACAAATTCAAAAGCGAGTCATGTTGGCAGTTCGGGTCATGTACCAGGGGCAGCCAGCCAAGGTTCACATGCCCAATCGGGGCAAAGCACACATACTTCGCACACCGAAACAGGAGGGACATCGCAGCAGGCAAATCATGGCCACAGCGACGCCACGACAGGTACACATGCTCAATCGGGGTATAGTAGTTCGCACCCCGAAGCAGCGAAAACGGCGCAGCCAGCCAGCCAAGGTCCACAAGCCCAATCGGGACAAAGCACACATACCTCACACACTGAAACAGGAAGGACAACACAGCAGGCAAACCATGGCTACGCTTCAGGCTCACATGCCCAATCGGGGCAAAGTAATTCGAACACCGAAGCAGCGACAACAGCACAACCGGCCAGCCAAAGTTCACAAGCTCAAGGCAATCCACAACCGGCCAGCCAAGGTCCACAAGCCCAATCGGGACAAAGCACACATACTTCGCACACCACGGGAGGGACAACACAGCAGGCAAATCATGGCCACGGAAACGCCACGACAGGTACACATGCACAGCCAGCCAGCCAAGGTTCACAAGCCCAATCAGGACAAAGCACACATACTTCAGGCTCACATGCTCAATCGGGGCAAGGTGGTTCGCACACCGAAGCAGCGAAAACGGCGCAGCCAGCCAGCCAAGGTCCACATGACCAATCGGGACAAAGCACACATACCTCACACACCGAAACAGGAGGGACAACACAGCAGGCAAACCATGGCTACGCTTCAGGTTCACATGCCCAGGGGCAAGGTACGCATACCGAACCGGGGAAAGCAACGCAAGCTAACCACGGTTCACAGGCCCAATCGGCACAAAGCACACATCCTTCAAACACAGAAGGAGCCCGAGCTAGCGATACCGCACACAAAACGGCGGGTGCTAGTGGTCACGCGAAGGGACACAATCAAAGCGATTCACAGCATACTGGGCAGACCAACACAGCAAGGCATGAACAACGGAGCACCCCCTCCGCCAATACGAGCACGCACAGCGGTGCGAATAGCGGGCCAGGAAATGCAGCGGGGGCTAAGCCAAAAAGGAAGTTGCGCATGGGTAAAATACACACAAAAAACGGGGGCAGCTATCTTCCAACTGGAACAAAGGCCACTTACCAGGGCCCTCCGGTTATGGCAAGCGCTGTGCCGATGAGCAGCATAACGGCAGGACACGGCAATATGCCAGCTGTGACTGTGCCGGTGGGGGTACCGGGGTCTTGGGACCCACACGCAGCCGGTGCACCACAGTTTTTGAACGGGGACCCCATCTGGTCGCCACATGTGTGACCTTTTCTTAATTTACACGGTAACATTGTTGTTCTGCTGTTTCGCATGTGTTAAACCATTGGCACAGAAAACACACTTATTTTAAAACAGAAAAATGGCCGCCCTCACCGACGAGCAGATCAAGGAGGCGTTCAACCTCTTCGATGCGGATGGCTCAGGTGCCATTGATGCCGAGGAGATGGCACTGGCGATGAAGGGTCTCGGGTTCGGGGACCAGCCCAGGGAGGAGATCGAGAAGATGATCCGCTCCATCGACACCGACGCCAACGGGCTGATCGAGTACCCCGAGTTCGAGAAGATGATGAAGGCAAAGATGGCCCAGAAGGACTCCCCGGAGGAGATCTTCAAGGCCTTCCAGCTCTTTGACATGGACAAGACAGGCAAGATCTCCTTCGCCAACCTGAAGGAGGTCGCCAAACTCCTCGGCGAGAACCCCGGTGACGACGTTCTGCAGGAGATGATCGCCGAGGCCGACGAGGACCGTGACGGTGAGATCTCCTTCGAGGAGTTCAAGAACGTCATGATCCAGATGAAGGGGAAATAGGTTGAATAGCCGAAAAAACAAATAGAAAACGAAAAAGAAAAAAGAAGAAGAAAAAGTGTTGTATTCACCCTTCCCACCCCCACCCTCTTCCACCACTTCCCAATGCGATCCAATTGAATTTCTTTAAATAAATTCAGAAAGTGAGAAGAGAAAAAAGAAAAAAGGAGTTTTATCTTGATCATGCCCACCTTTCATAGCGGTCGTTTGTACAACTTTTGCAGCCACTACGATAATTTGGTTTTTTTTTGTCCCCCCCCACCCGTTGCTGTTTTCTTGTTTTCATCATTCGGCTTAATAATAACACACCCAGGTACTCCGCCCTTCAGAGGAAGGGGACAGGGCGAGCATGGCGAGTCCATCGTGGAGGGTCATCTTCCTGACGTTTGTATGCGTGTTGGGGTTGGAAGAAGAGGAGATTCGGCCGTACCCTGAGAACTCATGGGGCTCTCGACACAGGCAGTACAGGCCACTGTCGAATGAGCCCGCGTACGAGGTGGCTGACGTGGCGAAGAAGGACGAGGGGTGGCCCGAAGTTGATGGCGAGCGAATCCAGGGCAGCAGCAACGAGGAGTACAACCGGATGACGATCAAAGGGAACATTGGGGAATACAGAAAGAACGGGATAGGCTATCTTGTGAAGGACCCGTACGAGACACTGTCGGTGTTGCCCCCGAAAGAGGGGTGTGGCAATGGGGGATTTACACCCAAAGAAACGTCTGCAGGCCGGTGTTTAGTGGCCACCAACGCGGGGTACTTCAACACGAAGACGTCGCAGTGCCACGGGACGGTGGTGTCAGATGGCAAGGACGTCTACCAGAGCGACGAGAGCAACGTGTCGTTTGGCATCACAAAATTGGGAAAAATCGTGGTGGGGTACCTCAGCGAGAAGGAGAAGGTGCAGATGGGCTTCAAGCAGCTTGTGAACGGTGTAATCTGGCTGGTGCGCAACGGCACTAATTACATCGACAAGTCAATAAAACAAGAGTCCCTTGACACACAGGAGTCAGGTTGCAAGGGGCCGTACGACTGCGCCTTCCGAACCATGCAGGCCGCCAGGCTGTCCATAGGGCACGACAGCGAAGGACGTGTTATCGTGCTGGCCATGGACGGGTGGGGCATGTACAACACCCACACCTACCACCCGCACAAGGGACAGTCGTTGGATGAGATGGCAGACATGATGATCTCACTGGGTGCCGTCAACGCCATCAACCTAGACGGTGGCGGGTCGGTGGGGGTGTACGAACGCGGTGTGCAGGTGAACTCACCCACCGATGTCTGCAGCAAGGAGAACGGCGGCTACAACATCACGACAATCTTGCCGCAGGCGTGCGTCAGGAGGGTGAGCACCATCCTATGCATACACAAACGGGAATACAAAGAGTTCGGGACATGCAGCCAATCGAATGTGGGTGTCTACTTATTGACAATTCTGTGTGTGGTGGGTGTCATCAACATTGGCGTCTTTGTTATGCGGTGCAAGGTGTACTCGGGACGCGGGCAGCCAACATCGCCTCTGGCCAACACAGGGGCAAAGCTCCCGACGTATAAACGGTCGCCTCTAGCGGTGAAGAAACTTCGCAAGAAGAGAGGCGCCAAGCAGCACCAAGGGGTTGTGGACTTGGAGCTCACGTCCCTCCCCGCCACCGGCTATGACAACGATTCTGAAGCAGAGCCGAGTATTGCAGTCCAGCACCATGTGGACGGTGAGGATTCCGCCGATCACAGCCCCTCAAGGACACTTGCTGCTTCGCCCAACCTGCTCATATAGCACGCTAGAGAAAAATAGATACGTGGGGGAGTTAGTGTTTTTTCTTTTTTTTTCTTCTTCTTTTCTTCTTTTTCTCGTCTGTCGTGCTTTTATTGTTTCGCCTGTGTTTTCAACTTTCCCGTTTTTATTTTTTTAAAGTCACCCCTAGACCTCCTGCTATCTTCCCTTACTGCGTTTTTATTACTTTTTTTTTTTGCTGGAACAAGTAAACAAACTATGAAAATAATTGTTATTGCAAAAAAAAGAGTAGAGGCAACTTGTCCGTTTACCTACTGTTGGTGAAAACGGATTGCACAAACAATCAGCCGACTCTTTTGATTTGACTCCTTTTTGATCTCATTTTGTAATTTCTTTTTGTTGCGAAGAGGCTTTCAGCAGGCCGATCTCCGCATCAAGGAAAGGCAGCGAGAAACCGCGACAGACTACTGCAAAGCAATGGGACCTCACACCAGAGGTTGTCCTCAAGTTGGATTGACCTTGAGATTTCTTTTTTTTGGCGTCCTGCCACATACCGCAGGTACCCTTAAATGTCTCTTTTTTTTTCTTCTTCTTTTTTTTTTCCCACGCGCAGTCTCCCCTGAAAGAAAGAAAAAGTAAAGTAATCTAATGTCCTTTTTCTCTTTCTTGTGGACATCAAAGAGAGAAAGCCAACGAACACCTGTGGCTGTCGTAATGATCCTTAGAGTAAAAGGTACCACGAGCCTACGAAGGTGAACAGCCGAGGAGGGGGGAAAGGGTATTTACAGTCAGTCTTTGTGTGCCATACAGAAAAAACAACAAAAGAAAAAACAAAACAAAAATTATTTAAAATAAAGGAGAATGAAATAGAACGAGAAGTGAACCCTTTTGGTTTTCCCACCACAATTTTTTTTTTTTTTTATATTATTCCCCAAGAACGGGTTCGACAGGCCAGTCCTTTCCAGAGCGTAACATGCTCAGCAGCAAAGGCTTGCGGAACAGGTGCCACTATCGTTGTTCTCTGTTAAGGCCACGACCACCGCCGTTGGCACCCGCCAGAGCCCTCAGAACGGGGACAGCGGGACTACACTAGCGTTGGCTACGTGTTTACGGGGTCAACTTCATTTCTACCCTTTTTTTTTTTTTTTTTTTTGCATTTGGATATCCTTTTTGTACAATGCAAAGAATGCGCACAAAGCTGAAGGAAGAAAGAACTCGAAGGGGGTGGGGTGGGTACAATTCATTTTTATTTTTTATTTTCAATTTACTTATTTCTTTCTCATTACCCCCCCTCTTTTCCCGTATCTTAATCATCTCACTACATAATACACACGCATCCAGCGCCGTCAGCCCAGACCGGAAGCATACCAGCTCAGACCACCCACGCACTTATCCCCTATCGGTAATTCTAATGCTCTGTCTGTGGGGGTTCAAAAAAACCCGTTGATGTAAACTCAATGTTAAAAAAAAAGAAATGTCATAACAAAGGAAAGAACAAAGGGAGGGATAACACCCCTTTCATCTAAAGAAATGTCAGGAAAACGACCTGTATTGGAGCCGAAGAGCATTTTCGACCTGCCCGAGCTGGTGAGTGCATTGGGTGAGGTAGGCAAGGTAATGCCCCTTTACCCTTTCTTGTATCCCCCCCGTTTAATCCACCGCAGAACGCTGACCACGCGAGGACCATTCAGAAGCATGCCTTGAAGAACAGGGGAGAGTCCTGGAGCGCTGTGTGCAAAGGGCAGGACCTGCCGAAGGTGGTGATGCAGATGCTTGATGGTGACTTTGTGAGGTGCACGTCAACCATAATCGAGCGGCGGGAGTCGAAGGACGGGACAGTGAAGCTGATCATCCAGTTGCAGGACGGGATGGAAGTCGAGACTGTCATCATTCCGATGTCACCCGGCTACAGCACCGTGTGCCTCTCGAGTCAGGTAGGGTGTGCAATGGGGTGCACCTTCTGTGCCACAGGAATGATGGGCCTGAAGGGCAACCTCACAGCCGGTGAGATTGTAGAGCAGCTCGTCCACGCCAGAGACGCTGCTGGCACCAACAATACCATCAGGAACGTTGTCTTCATGGGCATGGGTGAACCCCTGCACAACTATGACAATGTTCTCACGGCGGCACGCACCTTTATCGACCAAAAGACCTTCAGCCTCCCCTCCTCTGGCGTCACCATATCCACTGTGGGCGTTGTGTCCAGCATCAAAAAGCTCGCCCGTGATGCCCCCTGGGCCCGCCTCGCCTTCTCCCTTCACTCACCAGAGCAGGAAACACGGAAGGTGATCGTTCCCTCTGCCAACAAGTTCTCCCTCGACAACATCATCGAGGCGATCGAGTACTTCACGGAGAAAAGCAAAAGTAAGGTCATGATAGAATTTACGGTCCTCAAAGGCACCAACGACACCCCAGAGACGGCACAGAAGGTGGGGAAGCTCTTGCGCGGCAAGCATGTGCAGGTGAATCTGATCCCCTACAACCCTACGTGCGTGAAAGAAGAATTCCAAGTGCCGTCTGAGGAGGCAGTGGAGACTATGTGGCAGATACTCGTGAAGCAATTCGACCTGAAATGTACTATCAGGCAGCAGCACGGAGTTGATATCGGTGGGGCTTGTGGACAGTTGGCACTGAAGCGTGATGGCGGGAAGGTGCTGGCCGACATGGAAGGCATCTACCAACCACCTGTGAAGCATTATCCGAATGCCCCAAGGGGGGGAAAGAGCAAGCAGGAAAAACTGAAAAAGAAAGTTGTCAGCAGCCAGCATTGGATACCCATTGCCGTGTGTGTGCTGGTGTTCATGTTGTCAATGCTCGCGCAGTACTACAGCATGGATAAATGAAACCGGCTTACTTCCCATTTTCTAACCGCGGGACGTCTGGCACTGTCGTCATCCATTCTGGCACTGTCCTCATGGCGCAGGTATTCTTCCGTCTTCTTTGCATGGCCTGCGACATATCTTATTTATCAAAACATCACTTTGTTTGATATTGCTGCAGTTAAAACACAACAGATTTTATCATGGGGCGATGGATGGCGGCAGCCAGACAGTATGGGCCAGGGGGAAGGCGAGGGCACAGGAAAATCGAAAGAATGGAGCTGAACAGGTAAGGGAAGCAGTTGAGTTCATGCAGCGCAAGGGAGTAGAAGTGAAAGAGGACGAAGCCGTCGGAGCAGTTGTGAATGGCGTTGTGGAACTGGAGAAGCTATTGGCCTCCAATGGGCACAACGCACTGCAGAATATAGAACACACGCGGATGGCCAGTTGTGAGATACAACAAGAGCTAAAGGGATACAAGCAGTACATGGATGATTCCATCAGAAATGCCATGAAGCCCAGAAGGACTTTGAACACTGTCGCAGGCGCAGTGATTGCGGGGATGCGTATGCGCGGCAAGTCAAGCTTCCTCGACGCTGTGAAAGACGAGACCGTGAACAAGTGGCTGGGCATGACCCTCCAAATACCGACGAGTCCCGCAACAAATAGAGAAGTACCCTCGCCCATTATGAATTCCATTTCTTTCAGTGATGCAGTTCCCGAACCGCTCGGGGACAAGGGCCCCAGCAGCTTTCTGAGTACCCTTTGCAGTAGACGAACTGAGAATGAAAGTCCTTGTGCCACTGAAGAGCAAAGAGCAGAGTACGTCAAAGTACAGCCCCCCGACATATTGAGAATGCAACATGAAGTATCAGAGTGGAGCTTTGAGGCCAAAAGTGAACTATCGTTGTCCCGCATTGCGGTGGCCATCATGTCGAACTATAGCCTCGTTCACACTCTCTCCATCACACCACAGGTGGTGGCTGCTCTTTTCGCAGACATCGGGAAAGGCTACCAAGGCGTAGTGTACCACAACGAAGAACACGCATGTGATGTTCTACAAACTACACACAGTCTAGTATACTCTACGGGCCTTGTGTGGTTCCTTACTGACATAGAGATCCTGTCCTTACTAGTTAGTGCTGCTGGCCACGACTACGGCCACCCAGGGCTTGACAATCACGCTTTTGCAAACCTACAGCCGGAAGTTTGCCAGGTGTGCTTTCATGTTTACGTGAATAGTTCACTCAGCTCTTCGGGGGTGCTTCGATCCTGGAGAAGGCACACATTGCCGGTATCCAACCAATCATCGAGAGCAGACTGGGTTTTCTAGGGCCAGCCATCTTGGATCAGGTGTGGCAAAATCAAATAAACGTTAAAAGCAACACACCAGATCAAATCTAAGATCAGCACTTTCATATTAGCGACAGATATCACGAAACAAGTGAAAATGTTGAGGAGCTTCCATGCAGATCCCACAAAGGATACGCTGCTCTGCTTGGTGCTGCATGCTGCTGACGTGTCTGGTCCGGTAAAACCCAGGGCGGCATACCTCGCCTCGGCGTCAAGGGTCATAACGGAGTTCTGGCTACAAGGTGACCTGCAGCGAGAGATGAACATCCCTATCTCGCCTATGTGCGATAAAGAGAATGTCAAGCTCAAGCAGCTCCAGTTGGGCTTCATAGGCGTCATAGTAAAGCCCTTGTTCCTAACACTCAATAAGTGGTTGGGTTTGTCAGTTCAGCTTGACTACTTGGAAAGTAATGTAGCATTCTGGTCACAAGCGAACCACTCGGCAGAAACAGATAAGGTGCTGAAGGATATTCAAAGCGCTATGGTCATCTGGCATAAGAACAACGGAGTGATGAGCTTCTACGCGGACACAAGGACAATGTTGAAAAAGATCTTGCTAGCGATTTTGATGAATGGCGAGACGGTGCCGAGCAATGAGAAAGCCCCGCTGATTGTGGCGGCCCCAACAACAACGAAGCCTGACTCGTACAGGTACCCAGGCGTTGCAACGAAAAAACACCAACCAATGTTTGCGGTGGTCAAGGTGGAGAAAGAGCACATGCCATTGACCAGCTACCCGCTGTCCGTTGCTTGTCCGCTTGTGCTGGAGGATAACCTACGGAGCCCGATGCCGTCTCGCAAGCTAGTACCCGTACAGCAGAAGTTCAGGTTGAAAGAAGTCCACAAAAGTGTCGTCCAGTCGCCCATTGCCATTGCAGAGATGGAACGTGTGTTGCATGAAGCCATCTCCCGCACCCTCCAACTGCTAGATGCCAAGGCCACATCGACAGAGCTGTACACCAGCTTCACTAAGGTGCTAAGTAAATCAGCATCCATCAACACGTCGCACAACCATGTCTTAAGCACTACTTGGAACGCAACATGTGACAAGTGGCAGCTAAGCAAGAAGCAAGGAAAGAAACTGCGCAATGTGTGGGATAAGTGGCTTCGAGAGAAAGACGCACCAAGGCTTCCCGCTCTGCAGGGCTTGGCTCCCCAGCCGATAGTAGTACAGAGATTCTAACTCCTGTAACACAAAGAATGTTTGTTCAACTGCAGACGACCCATATTACCTCACTCCTTTTTTACAAGGGGATGCGAGATATGCTGCTATTTTTTACCGCACTTTATACAGCACCATATTTATACAGGGTATTGCCCAAGATGTTGGGCACGACAGTGTACTACCGAGATCAAGTGAAGGGATGGGTGGTGGGCAGGGTGGATGAAGTGATCGAGGGGGGCAGGCAGGTCATGTGTTGCGAGCCAGACGGCGTTGCAGTAAAGGTGAGAGGCGAAGACGTGGCTGTGGCGAGGACAGAGTCCTTAGGTGAGGTTCCCAACGAGCTAAGTTGTCTGAGTGCTTTGCACCCTGCGACATTCGTGCTAGCATTGAAGAAACGCTACGAGAGTGGTGTTGTTGGCACGATGGTGGGCAGGAACGTGCTTCTTTACCTAACTCCCACGCACAATAGCACTTTAGAGAGCATTGTTGCTTCTGACTCAAAGAAAGCTGACTATTATAACCCCTCTACACTGTACCCACCAAACTACACCGAGCCCGACAACCAGCCCTTGCAGGATCAGGTCAACGAAGGGCTCTTTGAGCCGATTGGCTGGTGGACCCATGCGAAGAGCACTTACGAAACGTGCATGACAACAGGGCGGGGCACCTTGGTATGCCTTGGTGAGGGTGAGGGCCTTGCGTGGCTGCATAGGTTGTCTGCGTACAAGATCCGACGGCAAGAAGACACTGCTGCAGTGGCCGCCATCCGACTAGGCTCCACAACTGCAAACTTGCCGCCTCACGAAGACGAATTCCACGATGATTTGAACTATAACACAGGCTTTCCTGCACTGCAGTCGCCTTCGCAGCGAGCTGAACTGTGCCTTGCAAGGCAGGGGAACGGGCGGTGGTTAGAAAGAGACAAGGTGCCTGCGACAAGAGAGCATCTTCGGCTTACCACATTGCTTGCTGATGCTCATGCACTTCTCGAAACGTTCCTTGGTGCAGGAGGAGGTCGGAGAGGTACATCTCGCACCGACGCGGAGCTCGAAGCCCCGTATACCCATCCACCCGCTCCTCTCTACTGCAGGCATGTCAAGATGTCATATGACTCGGCAGGAGTGCTTCAAGGCTTCTTCTTAAAGGCTTATTGGACTTCGCGATCGGAAACAAAAGGTCCTCCTCATGCCTTCCGCCTTCTCGCCAACTCCAAAGGCCGCACCATGTACCTCGGCCCACACGACCATCCCACGTGGTACAGCCCCGTGCAGTTCGTGGCGTCTGGTGAGGCCTTCAAGGAGCTACAAACGTTGTTCACAAAGTTGTCTTTTAAGCCGCAAGACCTGGAAGCTATGTGGGGAGTTGTAGGAGCAGTGATGCTTATGAAACTTATTAAGTTTGAAGAAGTAGCTGGTAAGGCAGAAATGTTTACGGAGTGTCTGGATCAGGTAGCACAGTTGATAGCTGTCTCGCCGCAGGTGTTGCGATACACGTTGTGCCCTCCGAGGAAGTTGTCGAGGAAGGCAGCCGAGATGAAGCGGGATGCACTTTGTGACGCCTTGTACGAGGGTGTGGTGCAATGGATTATTGCAAACATGAACATGCGCTCCAACGCCGCACACGTTGTAGACGCACCGTACATCGCATCTGTCATCAACATCCCAGGGATTGCGAAACCACCTCCTGGCAGCCTTGGGACGCTTGGAGACCTCTGCCACAATATCAATGTCGACGCATTGTGGGGTCTCTATGACACTACTGTTTTCGACACCACCATGCAGACAGCCACTGCAGAAAAGTGTCCTTTAGACCCTCTTCTCGACCAGCTACGTGGACGTCCCGTACTTGAGAGACTGAACCCCCTTCTCCAAACATTGTCACATCTAGACATGAATGGGCCTTCAGGTGTATCGGAAGAGAAAGAATGTTCTCATGCCTCAGGTGAAAGTATAAAGTATGAGCTCATCGCTGTGCCGGCGCCTCCACTTAACGAGCTGTACAAGAATGGAGTCCTCGGCACTGCAACAGGAGACTTCGTGGAAATGCTGCTGAAGCGATGCAAGAAAGGGTCTATGGCTGCCGAGGCCATATCTGTAATGTCTGAGCTGCTGACCGTCTCGAAGGCAGAGACGTTGTCCGCAAACTGGTTACTGTCCATCAACCCTGCCGACACACAGCCCTCGATAACCACTAATCTACACAGCAGGCCATTAACGCCCTTCAGTGGCATCCTCGTGGAGAATGGTTTGTATTCGTGCAGAATTGTGGAAACCGCCTTGCTGGGAAAGGTTGGATACCCAGTGTACCTCCCCTTGCAGTACTTCGCATCGTTATGCAAGCCTATCATCTACCCATCCCAGCTCAAAGCGATTGGGATCATGCGTTCTGTGAAGCTCATTGCGGAAACTGTCTTCAGTAGCAAGGGTATGGCTTGGGAGAAGATGATGGAACTGCCACCATTGCCAGTCACCCCTGCGCCCATGCATATAGGGCATACAAAGGTGTTACTGACCACGGCAGCAATGGGCCGCATTGAATCAATCAGGAGGTTTACTATGAATAAACTTGCTGTCTTAATCCAGACGTTTGCTAGGGCAACACTGCCTGTGAGAATATGGAAGATAAACCATAATGCGAGGACGATCCAAAAGTTTGGAAGGATTAGGATAAGCAGAGGCTTTGCTGCAGAGCTACTTGCAGTTCGGAGTATGAAGGTGATCGCTGCGGAGATGGTGTCGCTCGAGAGTAGGAGGAGAACATGGAGGTCTATCCATGGTGTAGCAACATCACGCTTGACGTACGCCGCACTAAAGAATCTACTTGCGAGTCAGGCAAGAGACCAGGAATTGTTCGTTGAGAAAGCCCTCAAGGCACAGTATGAGTACGGGTTACAAGAGTCAGAAAAGCTCCAACACCAACTTCTTAAAGAAAGGGCACAGCTTCACCAAGCAATGCAGAAAACTGAGTGCCAGTCAGTCGTTTCTGATGAAAGCACACTGCGTCAGTTCTTGGTGTCGAACGAGATCACAGCACGGCAAGTCATTCGGCAGGCACTTATACCCCTCTCCTTTCAAGCATCTGAATGCACTGCCCGACTGGCCATCCTACGTCAAAATGGTGTTGAGTGCTGCAATTTGCTGTACGGCGACTACGAGTACCACAGGGAGAGGTTAGAGCTGACGGAGATTGTGGAATGGATGGCTCTCATGCAAGCGGGTAATTTTATGTTGCAGTTCGAAGAAGAGAAGGCAAACAGGCTAATAATCACGCACTCGGAGAGCAGGTGCAGAGATCTCATGATGAAGGATCACACGCTGGGGGTGCTAAAACTGGACGGCGCCGGCTTTTCTGATCCGTCTTACGGCAGCGACTGGAAGGTGGAGCTGGAAGGTTTACGGCGTGAAGTAATCCAGAGTGCTGAGCAATCTGAGCGTGCTGGGTTATATAAGGGACTTCTTGAGGCTATGGAACTGACGTGCAGGGCTTCCTATGAGTCGCAATGCCAACGGTGGTTTGCCGCTGTTCTTGGAAGGGGTAATCCTATTGTCGTCCAGTACGAATGTGACCGCATTCAAACAAAGATATGGAAGGAAGAGGCTGTCGCAAGATCTGAGCTGGTCGTGTACCGCATGAAGTCGGCCGAGAAGGCTCAGAGAAAGCAGCTGCTGAAGACATGCGAGCAAGGCTACCACTTCCTCGGCGTATGGCATGTCATGATATGCAAAGAAATGAAACAGAGGCAGAAGCTAGTCAATGACCACTCAATTTGGTACTTCACATTACGGTCTAGCACACCAAGCCTCACCACTTCACCTGCCGAAAAAATGCTTCGAAAGAAGATTGAAATGTGTGAGTACTTCTGCAGATGCCACATCAAGGACAGGCTTGTCAAAGAGTTTCGAGAGATGGAGGACATGCACCGCCTGATGGGGTATTGGCAGTCTAATATGAAAGCCATGAGTAAGATACGAAGCGACTACGTTTTGCTTCAAACAGAACGAAAACAAGTCAGGGAGCAGTTGGCACAACGCAAGCCGATTATAAGAAAGGCGTACGACCCCGAACTGCTGATAGTCAGGAAGACACCTCTCCCCCCTGTACCGCCGGTTGCCACGGAACTGTACGAAAAAAGTAACGAGATACATGTTCGAAAACAGCCGGCCGAATTATGTAAATGGTGCAAAGCAGAGCTTTCAGGGAGATATTGTATGTCATGCGGGAGGGACAGCAGTGCCAGTGTCAGTGCAAGAGCGCTCCCCGACCACGTATCTGTTTCGCCCCCACGTTCTGTGAGCAAGCAGACAGCACTGGTAGAAGCTCAAGCATTGCTGAAGTCAATGATGGAAACAGCCAAGGGCAAAGTGGGAGGCACTTTGTCACCAGAGCCCCCTACAGGGCGTGTCACGGTCAGCACAGGGACAATGGCACGCCCTTCCCCCACGTACGACACACGCAAGATACCAGACCCCTTCTCTTCTACCCCCCCTCCTTCTTCGGGGCGCAGGAAGCCTTCTGTTGCATCAGCACCGGACTCCTCCCTGCCTCCTTCTCTTGTAAACGCAGCCAGTAATTTCAACACTTCTCTCCTCCACTTGCAGCACATGACAGGCAAACCTCCGGCACCGCGACCCACTCCCCCACCGCCCCCACCAAAGCAAGCGAAGCAAGTAGTTAACGATCCTCCGTCGACTGTTACTGCGCCTCTCAAAACCTTCTCTTTCGTGGACATCTACAATGCATAGATGCTTAGATTTAGAGTATTCTAGACTACCTTTTTCTTTTCAAATTTTACTTAGTTCTTCCTAGCATAAGTCATTCCAGAAACCCATGAGCTATGAGGGGTTATTGGCGGCCTTAGGTGCGAGTCCTATGACAAGGACACAAGCCAAGTACAAGGTGGGCGAGGTTAAAGAAGGCAAAGGAAGAAAGGGCGATGATGAAAGGGGGAATGAAAGCTCCTTAACGGCGTTTAGAAAGGCGACATTACCGAAGGTGGCGGTGAGTTGCCAACCGAGGGTAGCGAAGAAATGGCTGATAGACATGAAACATCAAGAGCTGGGGGGGATTGACGGGAGTGTGCACGGGAGTGAGCGGGTGCTTGGGTGCATCCCTCAAGAGGTGCTGAATGCTGTGTCAAGTAGTGCTGGTGGTGACATGGAAGTGAAGAAACAACAATGGTTGAACACAAGACGAAACCAGGCACTCCCTCCTCCCGTTGTTAGCACTCATTCCCAAGTGTCCGCGCAATTTCCCGTTCACAGCCCCACCTCCAAGTCATTAGTACGCATAAAGCGCAAAGTCACGTCTGCTATCCTTCTCAGTCAAGACATTGATTCTGTCCTTCTCCAGTATACGCGATTCGCAGAGCGGTTCAAAACGCTTTCGCAACGTGACCAGCAAGCATGGCGCGTCCACTGGAACACACAACACCCGCAGTTGCGCTCCTGCCTCGACAGGTACATTGCTTTAGGGCTTTTAAACGAAGGTGTCCAGAAGTGCGAATATTCTGCTCTCTTCCAAAAGGGTGTCTTCTTGAATAGTAATGTTGGGTAGCACCCGTCGAGCTTACGTTCCTTGCATCTTGGTTTCCACCAGGCCCTGCACAATAGTTCATGTTCTTGTTTTACCCTACTGCTATTTATGCCGTCGTAGGAGTATAATGCCGCAGTGTCCGCACTGCGACTACTATGTGTTGGAAGGCGATGTGCTCGATGGGCATCTGACGATCTACCACCCGACAACGGTGGAGGCAAGCCTGGCCGCGACTAGAGTGGTGGAGGCTGCCAAGAGAGCGAAGAGGGGGCAGAGTGATGTTGTGCTGCACCAATCTGAGGTAGGTTCAGTACCAGCTCCCGTAGTGTCACCAAGGAGAAACGCAGGAGCAACGCGTCATGCAAGGGACATTCAGGGACAGGCGGGGCACAAGGCGAGGTTTGCGGAGATAATGCAGAGGCAGGAGGCGGAAATGGCGGTCCATAGAAGCGCTCATGAGGAATTGCAGAGGATAATGGCGAAGCAATCTGAGGAAGCACGAAGGAGTAATGTACAGAAAGAGATGGATGATCTGGAAAAACAAAGCGACTGGCTAGCTACAATTCAAGCACAGAACGCCAAGCGGTCGCAACGGTTGGATATTGAGAAAGCTCTCAACACGCGTCGTGCTATCGAAGACTCCCTTGCGTTGCAGGCATCACGTGACCGCCGCGATAAGGAGCACAGTCTCATTCAGGACCGCATCTCTTGTGACATCGAGCCTGCGATACGATCACTGTTCTCTCAGGCACGCGGGCCACCGCCACGTCTTCACTCTATGCCATCTCCCATGCCACGCAGACTCTCCCCAACCCGTTTGCCCACACCCCAGCTCTCCGGTACAACAGTCGCCCCTTTAATGCCTGCCCCCTCGACACCCCCACCCATCCCTAGAGTGGGCATGATTTAGCCCCCATAAGCATTTTGTTGTACTTTGTTTAATAGAATTCTTTCTTCAGCATTTGTTATCTCTCCAGGGCGGGGTAGTTACAGAATGGATGTCGATGACTTGACAGCCTACAAGGAAGCGCAGCGAGTAGCGGATGATTTGAAGGCACTGTTGGCGGAGGAGGTTTTTAATGACTTTAAGGTGGCGGTGAAGTCATCTTCTCAAGTAAGTATGCGGCTCGTTACCATAGAGGGCATTCTGCTGGCTTTGGGGGAAGAGGAGGTGCTAGAGATCCCTGTAGGCATGGTCCTTAAACCCGACTATCCAGTCTCACCGCCCTACTGCAGGCTGATAATTCCGGAAGGCAGTATTGTGTCTTCACAAAGCCCTGTTGTTAATGCGAACGCTGTTGTGGTAGCGGCAGCGGTGCCTTCCCTAGCTACTTGGGCATCCACGCCGGAGGACACCAGATCACTTATAGATGTGTTTCTGTCCATTGCTTCTGAATGCGCAATACACACTCCCTTCGTTTCGGGTGCTTCTGAATCGGTACCCACATCGGACACAGCTGTACCTGAACAGAGGAGATCAGAAGCTGATGCACCTCACTCAGAGGTCGTGCAAGAGCCGGAGAATGTGCCTGTAGAAGCGAACGTGGGAACGGAACTTGAAGTGGAGCCCGTACTTGAGTCAGAACCTATGCTAGAGCCGACACTCGAGCTTGCCGAACTGGCTCCTGAAGCCGAACTCGAACCACAGCCCGAATTTGAACAAGAAGATGTGATTGGGTCCAAATCAGAAGCAAAGCTTGAACATGTGCTGCCTAATCCAGTGCCTGAGCCCGTTTTTGAATCCGATTCAGAAGCAAAGATTGAACATGTGCTGCCTAATCCAGTGCCTGAGCCTGTTTTTGAATTGGAACAGGAACCAGAGCCAGAGCTCAGCACAGCTGTTACACTAGAGGTGCCTGAAGCAGTCGAGCCTGCACCATTTCACACAGTACTTGATCCCATAACAGGAACGGAAGTGACACAAAGTACGGCAGATTGCCCTGAGTCAGTTCCACCTCAAGATTTCGACCTCGCCACTGTTACAATTGAGGAGCTAGAGGCTCTGGGCCCCACGTATGACCCGGCAGCTTGTGACCCCAAACCCGACAGTACACCAAGCCCACCGGAGCCTACATACCAGAGCTTCGAGATTGACGCGTTCACTGGAAAGCGTATTCCTGTGGCCGTAGAACCAACCTCTGTGGACGACCTTGCTGAGCTGGAGGCTTTGACGATACCTAAGCATGACGTAGGACCCCCAGACCCTGCACCCCACAGTACCGATGTTCTTGAATTGCAGGTACCTAGCTCTGACCTTGCTGCGAGCACAGCCAGTATAGACCCTCTTGCCTCGAGTGCAGGCCCTGAGGCCGCTCTTCTCGACCCGCATCCTGTTCTCTCCAATGAAATGGCTTCGCATATCCCGAACTCTAGCGTTTTAAGTGCTTTTGCAGAGTTTGACCAAGATGACACTTCCGCGCTAAAGCTTCCTGCCCCCGTTGGTCAAGGTCACAACATCTCCCCTCTTACGTTGCCCCCTGCTGATCCCACGGAGCATCATCTGAGGCCTGCCACCGTCGTTGCCAGCATTTCGAATGACGATATGACAGCCCTCATGGCCTCTGCTGCTGCAAGTCAAGAGGTGCCAGATGCAACACGGATGAATGGGATTGGTGCTGTACATGTTAGTGAAAGTCCAGATGTGGGGTCTGTTGCCCAGCCGATAGTGGAGCCGACTTCCCAGCCTGCACAGATGAAACCCACGCTTGTGCATTATGACCCATTTGGAAATAGAGGTGCCCCTTCTGGAGGACCGCCTGACGCAGTGTGCATTGAAGGTAGCGTAAGCTTCTCCGACGTGTTCCCCGTCAATGAAGCAGATGCCGACCATAACGACGAAGAAATGAAAGGAAAGCTGATCGATATGCTGGCTGAGAGAATGGGCAGGGACCTACAAGTATTCAAGCAAAGTGAGGAAGCCAGGATGAACAGTGTCGTATCGCGTAAGGAGGGCTGGACGATGTCCATGGAGAACATCAAGCAGCTCACCACAGTGCTCGAGGAACGGAAGTCCTCTATTGTTGCTGCCTTACCTGATATAGAACAGGCCTTGAAGGATGCGAGGAATGCTGAGCGGCGAGCAGTAGAGTTCTTAAACGCACCTGGGCGCGTCTACTTGGACCTCATCGAGTCTGACATCCCACTGCATCAGCAGTGGCTGGAGGTGGACGCCCTGGACAAAGCGCTGGAGGACTGCATGCACGGGGTGGAGGAAGCATTGAAGCAAGGGGCTATCGACACCAATCAGTTCCACAAGTGCTGCTTGGAGATCGGGAGGAGGCTTTTTGAGACAAGAGCATTACAGAATAAGATAAATGCGAGAATACAGATGATGAAAGGGAATCAGGGTGGGGGCGGTGTAGCTCGTCTTGCCGCCCCTCCCCTCCCTAAAGCGCCCGTGGCAGTATCAGTCCCTGTACCTGTTGCGGCAATTCCCGATGCCAGTGTTGCTGGCATCGTACCACAGTCCAGCTGCTCTCCGGAGCAGCAGCAGCAAGGCCTCGATACACTACTGGAAGAGTTCCCCGACGCCGACCCGATCTTCGTCAAAGATGTCTTTACAAACACAGTATGACACAAACTGCTTCTATTATTACAAACACACAGGGTTACTCAATCAAGCAGAGCCGTGCCATGATGGCACAGCTTATGACATAAATCGTAATACACAATCTCAATTAAGGGAGCTAAGGGATAGTTTGTGGTTTTGGCTGTTATGTGGGGACTGTACCTTTTTTTTTCCTTCTCTTTTTTGTGAACGGCGCCCCCGCGAGATTTTTATCCAATTTTTCAATTTTATTACTTTTCTTTTCTTCAAATGCTGCTAACTTCTTGGCCCTTTCTTGATTACTTGCTTCCTTGCACCGGCATGACCACACAGCAGGGGACAATGGTTATGAGTGAAGAGTACGTAGATGCCGATTCAATATCGCTTGAGCTGCAGTGTGCTGTATGTAGACTGCCTTTTGTAGAGCCGCATTGTATGCCTTGCGGGCACACCTTCTGTATGCGGTGCCTGGAAAGGGTAAAAAGCGGTGAAGAGATATCGTGTCCAGTGTGCAAGGACAAGCACAAGTGGTGCGACGTCAGGAAGAGTGACCGGGCCCTCTATGGCCTGCTTGACAACCTTGTTGTGAGGTGTCCCAATGCAGAGTATGGTTGCACGTTGTGCGTTCCTAGGGGGGAGGTCGCTACACATGTACAGAAGTATTGCGAAATGGCCATAATCGACTGCCCTATCAAGGGATGCTTGCACCAGTGCTGCAGACAGGACCTTAACACACACATGGCAAGCTGCCCGTTCAGAGTTAAGACCTGCGAAGCATGCGGTAAGCAAATGCCCTACCTCCACCTGCAAACCCACATCCCTTCGTGTGGAGGCAAAGAGCTGCGGGCATGCCCACACTGCGACGGAACAGAATTCGGTGCTGGCGTCAGCGTTAGGGACCATTTGTCCAAGTGTGAGGAACAGCTAGCGTCGTGTGTGCATAAAAATATTGGTTGTGAGAAGAAGCTGAAGAAAGGTGACATGGCCGAACATCTGGAGAGGTGCCCCTTTGAGTCGATGAAGGGAGTGCTCAAGAAAATGACATGCCGGTTGGAAGAACAAGACAGGGAGATAAAATTGCTGAAAACCATGTTGGAGAGCTCGAAGCCCCGCAATGGAAGCCCGTCGGTGTCGCCGTCGCCGCCGTTGCAGATCACACCTGACATGAACGTAGGGGACAAGGTGGGCACACTTGTTGAATTCCAGTGGTTCATCCAAGTCCTGAAGAAGCCGAGGGGGTCGCTCATATCGCCGAACTTCAGCTTTGCGGACTTAGAGTGGCAGCTGTCGATTGACGGGTCGGACAACGGCATCTACCTAGCGGCCAACGGTCGTGGCGTCACAGCAACGTACATGATCTCAGTGGCAGAGGGGGACCTGAATCAGACGCAGAAACGGAACTGGGTCAGCCACGGTTGCCAGGAGTTCGGGGTTACAAAGTGGGGCTGCCCTGGCATCATGTACTGTTACTATGAAAAGGGCATTGTTGTGACGGCCGCCTTCACTCATGTCATTTCCCCCATTAATATAGTGTCACAAGACAACAGCTGGGTCGTTGGTGTCGACTCGCATCACGGCACTGCTTCCAGCTACCCCCCCGCCGTGCGAACATAACATTACACAGTTTGTCCCCAAAGTGTTTACACGTCTAACGTTTGTGGGTTTCTTTTTCTCTATTTCTTCTTCTTCTTTTTTTTAAAAGTCTATCCCTCATGGTTCCTTTTTTTTTTTGTCTTCCATTTGCCTCTACACGTAACTTACATATTCCACGTAAATGCACCGCCGGCATCTTTTACCACAGGTGACAACATGAAGTCCACGGAGAAGAAGAAGAAGGTAAAGAAGAAGCCCTTTGGGTACGACATGGTGATGTCAGCGACGCCGTCGTTCCTTGTTCTGACGCTGGGGATAATGGGATTTGTGTTTTACTGGCAAAACATGCAGCTGGAGAACATGCTTGGGGGGGAGGTGGGGCTTGTGGTGCGAAGAGTAATTGATGGCGACCAGTTCCTGGCCAACACTGATGATGGGTATCTTGTGAAGGTGAGGCTGCGGGCCGTAGATGCTCCCGAGCTGGACCAGCCTTTCGGGAAGCAGGCGGCAGCTGGCCTTACAGAGATGCTCACAAAGCCGCACACGGATGTCATCGCCTTCTTCTACGAGCGTGATCATGAAGGACGCTACATCGCTGATGTTTTCACGCAGACAAGCGTCTGGGCGGAGTTCACCTACATCCAGTCTGCCCTCATCAAGGAGGGTCTGGCATGGCATTTTGGCACCTTCGACAAAAGAGTGAAGCTGAAGGAGCTCATGGCAAACGCGTCGAACGCCAAGATAGGTCTTTGGCAGGACGAAGACCCCTTGCCACCGTGGAGGCATAGGAAGACGAAGGAACGCGAGGCTGAGGTATGGTCGAACGAGAATGGGTTTGCGAAAAAAGAACCCCCCCACACAGCTAGCAAGGCAGCAAGGAAGAAAAAACCGAAGAGAAAGGGAAAGGGAAAGGGATAGGATACCCGATAGGAGACGGTCGTCCAGGACCTCAAGACTTTAAAAGAATGTTAGACATAACACAATTTAATCTATTTGCACTGTTGACGTACTTCCTCTTTTACACACACACACACACACACACACACACACACACAGCTGATACAAAACATGAAGCGCGCGGTTGTGTGTTTGGGGTTATTGCTCTTCGCAGGACAGAGCTCTGGTTTCAGTGTCAAGCTGACGGGAACTGCTAAAATCGGAGAAAGCAAGGGGAAGGGAAAATACTGGAAGCCTGGTGGCGGTGTTGGGTTCGGGCAGGGCCACATGGCCATGACTGTCAAAACTAGCTCAAAGGGAAACGAGAACAAAGTGGTGTTCACTGTTAACGGGGGCGACAACTTTCAGGAGTACCAAGGAGATGAGGCCTTTTGCGGGCTTAAGTCTTTCGTGATCGAAGACAAGAACACGAGAGTCTGCCCAGATGAGTCGCAGCAGGCACCGGATGATGACAGCATTAAAATGCCGGTTGTCGAATGGTCTATATCAGCAGGCGGTATCATGTCCAGCTCTTCAATGGAGGCAAAGCGTCCCGAAGCAAAGTTGACTGTGTGGACACAAGCCATTAAGCGGGAAACACCTAGGAAGGTTAGGTTCGGTGACAACCTGTTGGATATGAAAGACAAGAAACTGATGTTCAGACTCGCCGAGATCACCTTCCCGCCTGCAGAGGATGAGGACGAGGAAGACGACAGCGTTCACAACGTTATCTTGAAGTCGCAGGACGGGGGCTACTCATGGTTTTACTTAGGTACGCTCCCCATTGAGCTTGGAAAGGAAAACACACTCGAAAGGCAAGGCGAGAACGGATTCATTGTGTATACCAAGGCCAACAACACGATATTCTCAGTGGCTAGCAAGACCTTGGGCAGGAAGTGGGGCAACGCCACCGAAGTGAGCCATTTCCAAAATCTCCCTTCGTACCTGAACACAAGATTCACGTCCATTATGGCAGGTGGGAGGGGCACGCCGTCGCTTGCTGCTATCGGTGGCAAGAAGGGATCCGAGAAGTTCTTCAACCTCGCAAGGCACCACAACGACATGCTGGAAGACGCACACGACTACCCCGAGGGGTTCTTGAAGGCCACTGAGAAAGAGAGCAACGCCGAGTGTGAGAAGGGTGCTGACGAAGAGAAGTGCGCGTCTAGCGGCCACGTGTCGATTTCCTCGTTCGGCGAGGACCCTGACAACAAGAACCTGACGAAGATCATGATGTGCTATGACAAGGTGGCCGGGTGGGACTCAGAGGACCAGGACGCGATCTATTGCATGAAGGGTCACGTCAACGAAACAACAGAGCTGGTTGCACATGAAGCTAAGATGAAGAAAAGGGAAGAGAAAAAGAAGCAGGAGCAAGAGGCTAGGGAGCGTGCTCAGAAGTACGCTGAAGAACAGAGGCAGAGGAAGAAGCAGGAAAAGAGGGAGAAGGACAGGAAGGTCAGGATGCAAAGGCAAGAGTGGGCGAAGATTGACAACGAAGTGTACATCGTGCCCGCGAAGGTGGACTACTTGGAGGACGGGGACTTTGTTGTCGTTCGTGACCTCGGCAAGCACGCCATGTACGCTGATTTCATGGAAGAGACAGTGGGTCTCCCGAACAAGGAGGACCTCACCAAAGAGGCTGAAAGTGAAGCAGCTGAAGAGGAAAAGTAGATAACAATTTAGGATAAAAGAAAGGGAAAAACCATTTTACCCACCCCCCATCACGCATAGTCATCAGCACATAATAACTCAATTTCGATGTCAAAGAGGTGACACAAGAGGTGACAACGTGTGACTACGTGCCCCGCCCATCCTCCCCTTGCTGCAGGTATTACGGGTTTTGTTTTCTTTAATGATAGTGTTGAGGAGCTTCGTTGGAACAGGGATGTGGTTTGGAGGATGTCGTCTTTTTTTTTTTTTTTTTTTTTTTTTGAATCTTTTAGGGCTGTCTTCTTTTCGATGTAACACTACCTGTGGGGCTGCCCCCCCCCCCCCCCCCTCCACCCCACTGATCCCCCTGCTTCCAAAATTTTTGTCTTTTTTTTTTCGGTCTCATTTCACATCGTCTCAGTCCTGCAGGAAGATGGACCCCGTAACCTACCAGTACAACTATGAGAAGCTTGGGGTGGATGAATGTGTAAAACAGCACATAAAAAAAAACAGTAAAACAGGCGAGCTGTACGTGGATTTGAGAGAAGATGATGCATTGAGGGCAGTGACAAAGGGCATCATGAAGATGCAGTATGGGATAGATTGGGACTTGCCAGAGGGCTTCCTGTGTCCCATGCTGCCCAACAGGGCGAAATACGTGGCATGGGTTGCTGAGCTAGTGAAGGGTGTTGACGGCAAGGTAGTAGGGATCGATGTAGGAACAGGGGCTTCGGTTGTGTACCCACTGCTAGCAGTAGACAAGCACCCTGATTGGGAGATGATAGGGCTCGAGAAAGACAAGGTTTCTGTGAAGCACGGGCGGGCAATGCTGAAGAAGAATAGCATACGAAATATCCAGATCCATGAAACCGCCGAGTGCGCTGACACGATCTTCCTTCATTTCTTCGAAGAGAAAGTGATCAACGTCCCTATTACCTTCCTCATGTGCAATCCCCCGTTCTTCTCCGCAGCAGGCTTCAAGAGAAAGCGCAACGTGGGTGCCATCACCGATTCAGAGAACGCGACAGAAGAAGGCGACATCGGGTTTGCGACACGGCTCTTGCAGGAGTCCGTCAAGCTCAACGCATCCGAGCTCCCGAAGATCCAGTGGTACACATTAATGTTCGGCAGGAAAGAGAGCATGAAGACATTCAGGAAGCAGCTGAACACCCTGCACCCACTGGTCAGCATGAGGTGCACTCAGTTCACGCTCGGCAAGACGACACGATGGTTGGTCGGGTGGACGTTCACCCGGTGATGTTTGAACTGCAATGTCCCTCTTTTTAAAAACAACACAGGTGGGGAGGGGAAATGGAACCCTTAAAGGAACGGCAGTTACTCATTGTACGAGAATTGGGAAACGGGGCTTTTGGTAAGGCGCTGCTTGTGCGGCATGCCACGACTAATGTGCCATATGTTGCTAAAGAAGTGAATTTGAAGGGCATGCTGAAGAGGGATGTCGACGACAGCAGGAATGAGGTGGCTGTCATGATGCAGCTGGAGCACCCAAACATTACGAAGTTTGTGAGCAGCTTTGAGGCGAATGAGAAGATCTACACCATCATGGAATATGCGGACGGGGGCGACTTGTCCATACGCATCCTGAAGCAGCAGAACACCAAGTGCCTGTTCTCAGAAGACGTCATCACAAACATTTTTATTCAAATCTGCTTGGCACTGAAGTACCTTCACCAGAAGCGTTTCCTCCACCGCGACATCAAGGTGCAGAACATCTTCCTCACGTCTTCAGACATTGTCAAGCTCGGAGACTTCGGCGTCTCGAAGCATGTGGGCACAGTGGGCATGGCAAGGACTGTCTGTGGCACATATAGCTACTTCTCCCCCGAGATGTGCAAGCGACAGGCATACTCAAACAAATCCGATGTCTTCGCTTTGGGTGTCGTGCTCTACGAAATGATGACGCTGGGCAAGAAGCCCTTTGTTGGTAAAGACGTTCCCGAGCTCCTTACGAATATTGCGAAAGGGAACATGGAGCCCCTCCCCAGCGGGCTCCCCTACTCCGCTGGGCTTGTCGATTTACTCTACAGCCTGCTGAAGCTTGATCCAAGTAGGAGACCTAGCATACCCGAGGTTCTGACTATTCCTTACATGCAAGGACAATTGAAGATCTTCGCTAGGCAGGCCATGGAAAAAGAAAAGTACTATAAAACGCAAGCACAGGTACCACTTGTGGAAACGCCACCCCCTTCGCCCTCGCCCGAACCTAAGCCAAAGAAGAAACTCCTCGGTGGGTTGTTCAGGAAGCGCCAATCATCACCTCAGCCGACGGCAGCCCCGTCTAAGGTAGATACTCGAGTGCGGATGGACAAGAAGAAGCTGGCAGGTCTTCTCAGCCAGCAGCCGAACGGCTACAAAGCCGAGCTTGATGCACTCAGTAAAGAAGGACAGAAAGCCCAATACACGAACTTGGAAGTATGTTTGCTACCCACCTTGTTTCTTAAACGTACACAGGCAACCGCGAGAGACTGCAAGCATTTAGTGAACCTAGCTTCTAGTCAAAACATGGAAGAGGGTGGTAAGAAAGAGTTTTTCGAATCTGAGGAGAAGGCGCAGCAGAGGGGTGACAAAATGAAAGAGTACCTTATGCTGACTTTGGGGTACGAGAAACTAGAGATGTGTAAGCAGGTCTTAGAAGGGGGTCATCCTGTAGATGTCTGCACATCGAAGTTGGCGGACATTGTAGGGGACAGCAAACTCGTGTCGTTGTTAATGGGCGACTTTGGTGCATCCCAAGGACCGGAGTGTCAAGACGGTCGGTTTATTGTATAATGCCGCCGTCATCCTGCTATTAGCAGCCTGCTTCCGAAAGATTGGTTCATATCAAACCATGATTTAAATATTTATTAGACTACTGACTGTCGAGCCTTCGGCAACTTCCCTTTCTGAGGGTGTCTGTTTTGTTCCGTTTTTTATTTTTTTCCTTTTAGCATGATGTTTTTTGTTTGCTTACCTGACGCTGTGCAGTGCCCCTGTTGTTTTCGTTCTGAGAGCTCTCGCGCTAGGAATACACGCGTTATGAGGCCGTACAGAAGGTCCATCCCCGAAACAAAAACCATCCCGGTTACAACGCGAATATCAGTTTCGCTTTCCTGTGGCATGACCTGATCCGCTAATTTTATTATTTTCTGATTTGAAGCACCATCTAATCACCGCACTGTAGGGAGACAACAACATGACACTTTTCTGCAACTCCATCTCCAGACTGCCATGGGACGTGGCTGCCGATGTGTTCGGCTTCTTGGACCCAGCAGACCTCTCGATGGTCGAACTCGTAAACAAGACGGTGCAGGGTGTCATCAGCAGGCGAAGATTGTGGCGGGTGGCGTACGAAGGCGAGTGCAGGGAAAAGAACTGGAGAATGCCTTGCAAGCTGCCCCCTTGCTGGAAGCGGTACTACCATCTGAGTAGAAAGGAGCGCAACATGGTGATCCAGCCCAGGATCGAGGGCAGCAGTGTGACCATTAGGTGGCGCATTTCCCTCCCCGAGGACGGCAAAGGGTTCAGACGGAGGTCAGCGGAGTTCAAGTTCTCAAATGACGCTCTTGGGCAGCCCATCAGGTGGCAGATCGAAGTGGAGCTGGATGATCACAACAAGGGCATGGTACGCATGTGGACCACAAACAACTGGACAACGGATGCCACGAGGCACTACTACGGCTCGCACTGCACCATCAGTCTGAGGGACCCTGTCAACGGAAGCAACGTTCATGATGAGGTTCCTGTGGACATCGACAACTCAGCCGCGCTCACCTTCAACTCCAACATCATCTCGCCAGCAAGGGAGATGGTCGTCAGAGTGAACCTCACGCTTGCCCTTGAGCTCGCTGTGCCCTTGGACCCATTCTACGAGCTGATATCAGGCCGCAACACCCACGACTCCGACAACGTGAAGGTGGGATACTGCAAAGCTGTCTTTGAGGTTGCTAGGTGTCGCAGGAAGAATGGTGGTATTTTCGTCCGCAAGGAAGACCGACACATACACGAGCTGGTGATACTGGCGGGTAACGAAGAAACTAGCGCCGACCTCAGGGTGGAGGTTTTCCAGGCGTTGTTCAACCTTCTAGGACCGACCTCGATCCTGCTGGACAAGACTGTAGTGTTGGACTTGCTTCAGACATGCTTCAGGTGTTTGAACAAGGTGCCCGTGCCTTGTCCTGTGTACCCTGTTGAAGAGATGACGACGGCGTGCTTGCTGGCGCAGAACACGTTGGGGACTATATTCAACCTTCTGGTGCACCCGCTGACAAGGGAATCGATCACGCCCGACGCGCTTCGTGGTGTCACGCTGCTTCTCAACGACCCGACATACAGGATCTGTCACTTTTCCGTTATTACGGTGCTGCTCACTGTGCTCACGTGGGGGAAGCTCCCGATCTGCATGTACCACTTCTTGATTTCTACTACGAATGAGTTCATGTCCGCGAACAACCCCCTCGACTCAGACTGCACTGGTGTGGCATGGGACGAGTCTGATATCGCAGCTTTCTTCATCCCGCTACTGAGGTCGCGGCACCTTGTCGCAGTAAAGTTCGCTACGTGGTGTGTGGCGAAGTACTACTTCCCTGCCGAGTTGTAGTCTGCTCTAAGCAGTTAATGTCCAACTTCGCAGCACGCACGTGTTGGCCGCTCCGTCGGTCTCGTCTTAATAGTCTCCCTTATATTGTATTGTACTTTGTATATTTATCTATCTCCCACCAACAAGGCCTAGTCTTACCCTCTTCCTCTCTTGTATTTTTCCCCCTTTCTTAACCCATACCCGTTCGTTCATTATTTTTTATTCTTGTTAAACTTGCTCGAGTCGGTTTTTTATTTTCTTTTTTAAAAAAAGTAATTAAAATGGGAGGAAAGAAGTATATGGCTCTTTTTTTTTGTAGTGCCAATGTAAGCTTTTTTTCTGGGGGGTGTTCTTTAAATTACCCCTCCCCATTTCCCCCCAATGCCACGTAAACGATTACAATGCACTGGTATGTTGAGTTATTTCTCTTTCCTCCTTTTTTTTTCTGAAGGGTTTAGCGACAGGGGCTGATGGCTAAGGTTTTTTTTTATTTCAGTGAACATCATTGTGAGTCGCTTTCACCCTTTCTTTGTAACTCTCATTAAATTAAAAAAGAAAAGAAAAGTAACCCCTCTTTTACAGACATTGAGTATACGAACCAGGGGAGCCGTCTTGCGGTCACTCCTATTTCTACATGTTTTGTACCCTACAACTCCCCTTCTGTCATAGCATTCATTATTTTGACCTTCAACGTGATTCATATAGGAACTTGTTTACTTTCACATAAAATGCATCCTTGCGTGCATTCTTTCTTCTTGCTACTTCTCTTGGCAGCAGGTTGTGAAGCGCTGTACGGAGCAAAGACAGATGTTCAAGTTGTTGACCCGAAAGGTCTGAAAGAGCTTCTTAAGGGCCCCAAGATCGTGCTTCTTGAGTTTTTCGCGCCGTGGTGCGGGCATTGCAGAAACTTGGTGCCAGAGATGGAGAAGGCAGCCAAGGCCTTGAACGGTATAGTGACAGTCGCTGCTGTTGATGCCGACCAACACAAGGAACTTGCAGGGCAGTACCAGGTGCAGGGTTTCCCTACGATGCTCTTGTTCAACGACAATAGGAACAAGCCCCAGCAGTTCAACGGCGGCAGGACGGCAAAGGACATCGTGGCCTACTGCATGAGGGAAGCGAGCAAGGCTGTTGAGACCAGGTTGGGTGGAAAGTCAAGCAGCGGGTCGAAGAAGAGCGCCTCCAAGTCCAACGTCGTGGAGCTCACTGATGACAACTTTGAAGAGATGGTCCTGAACTCCAACGACCTGTGGATGGTCGAATTCTATGCCCCGTGGTGCGGGCACTGCAAGAACCTCGCCCCTGAATGGGAGCAGGCTGCCAATGAGCTCAAGGGGAGCGTGAAGCTGGGCATGGTTGACGCCACTGTCCACCAGAAGTACTCATCCGTCTACGGTGTGCAAGGGTATCCTACTATCAAGGTCTTCGGCGCGTCCAAGGCGCACCCCGAGGACTACCAGGGGCAGAGGTCCGCCAACGGTATTGTGAAATTCGCACTCGAGAAGCTTGACTCCATGGGCATAGGGCCCGAGGTCAACGAAGCTGCCTCCAAACAGGAGCTCGTAGAAAACTGCATTGATAAGTCGAGGCTATGTGTTGTAGCTGTCCTGCCACATGTAATGGACACTGGAGCCGACGGGAGGAACAAGTACATCGAAACCTTGGTCGAAGCTGCTAAGAAGGTACGCTCCCGCCACCTCTCATTCATGTGGATCAGTGCGGGCAATCAGCCCGCCTTCGAAGAGGCATTCAACGTCCAGTACAACTACCCTACCTTTGTGGCGGTCAACAGCAAAAAGATGTTGTACTCTGCGCATAAGGGCGCCTTCTCGACCGACGGCATCGTTAAGTCCCTCATAAGGATTGAGTCTGGCCGCAGCCAGACAGCCGTTATCAAGAAAACGGATTTCCTCGAGAACTTCAAAGCTGTGGATCCCTGGGATGGCAAAGACTATGTGATGCCTGAAGAGGAAGAATTCTGAGCTAACATAACGTGCTAAGCATAAGTGTTTGATCTTCGTACTTGTACGGGGCAAAGTGTTTCAGCCCCCAGACGGGCTGGACACTATGGGTAACATAAAAAACAGTAAAAAGGGTACTTTCTAAAACAAGCTTCCCCCCTCTCCCCCCTTTTTTTCTTTGGTGGGTGCTGCTTACACTTGTATCAGATTGATTTCTGTGGGAGGTTTTATCTTCCCCCCGCTCTTTTTTTTTTGAAAGGGAACCAAACTGAACGTTAGTACATAAAGAGTTCGTCCTTTTGCATAACATTTGTAGCGATAAATGTCTTGCAACAGGGATTATCCTTAAGTGCACTAAAGATGTTTGTATACTCTGCTCGGCAATAAGTTTAGGTGCTCACAGAACTCTGTTCCTCGAGCAACCGCAGCACGGCTTCAGCCGCACCAAGCGGCATATCGACAACTGCAGCGTGATAATTAGTGTGAATTTCTTGAGCAGTAAGCACCTCTCACTTTTATCGATTTTTTTAAAAGGTTTTATTTGTGTGATTTTTCAGTCAGCACAACCAACAGACCCGATGTACACAGAATGCTCGGCACTTTGGTAACGTTGTATGCTCTGGGCATCGTGGGTGACGGGTCTAGCGAATGCTCGGTGTTTACATTCAATGGATTTTCAGATGTTCGGTACGAAGGGGTGTTTAGCGAGGAAGACGAGCTGCACACGAAGGATGGGTGGTACGTGTTTTGGTGTGACAAGAAGCAAGTTTGGGGCATAGGAAAGGAGAGTGAAAAGGAACAGAACGACAGGGGCGCCTGTTTGGCAGGTGCGATATGGGCAGGAGGCACTGTGTTCGAGCCTGCGAAGTACGACGTCAACTGGCACGAGGTCGTGGGCAGCACGTGGGTACGAAGGAACATATCAATCATCTGCGTTCGTACGGAGGTGGTTGTCAACATAGCCGTTGAGCCCGTACTAGACCCCTCTCATGTTGTTTATAAAAGCATAGTGAACGATATCCTTGTTCAGCCAATCGCACAGAATTCCTCGGAACGTACTGTTTACCCCACCTTTGCTTCCCCTTATACACTTGTGCTCGAGTACTTTCCACAGATAGTGCTGCATCCTGCTTCCATCGTCAGTACATTGCCTGCGTCATTTGGTGATTATGTTCTCCGCTACTCGGCTTCTGTGACCTACCGCCCTGATCTCCCTGCAACAACGTCGCCTACTATTGTCAGCACCCCCGTGCCTTCTCCCACTGCCCTCCCTTCTAGTGACGATGAAGTCAAGTTTCTTATCCCTGTGATCGTAACAGGCTGCGGGATATTGCTTTTTCTCGTAATCTTGCGATGCATAGCAAAGAGCATTGAGTTAAAGCACGAGCGGGAGATGAGAAAGATGAAGGCCGCGGTCATCTCTGTTGACGATCATCCTTGCCCGATGGAGATAATAGACACCAAGCAGGAGATAGGAATGTTGTCCTTGTCTTCAATGTGCTCTGAAAAAGAGGCAACCGCCTCAGGCCAAGCGGAAGGCCTGTCGCCGTGCCCCTCAAGCTACAGTGACGAGTCGAGTATTAGCGAACTGGTGAGTTGCACACCTGAAGACATCTGCTTGCAAGCGAGTATAACTGGGCATACAATACCCAAAACCCTTTCGGTGAGATCCCGTCTCTTTCCGATGACGACCTTTGAATTGAAAGAGCAGGGGGTTGGTGACGAGAACTCCTCGTGGGAATCGGACAGCGGTACTGTAATCACCTCCACCTTGGATGGACGCTGGTCTATCGCGGGTGTCCTTTTATCAAAGGAACCGCACTACTCAGGCCTCCCGCACACTATTAAAATGTGGACAAACAAGGATCGCTCGGAAGAAGACGTGGTAGCTTTTGACCTGACGTGGTCTACGGCCCCTTCTAAACTGTGGGTTGTTGTCCCACTCCTTCCAGAAGTGGACAGCGTGTACAAATACAGATCCGAGCTCAGGGGGCACCCCATTTGGCAGGGGAACAGCTGGACCATATACACGGACGACAACGGACATTGGAAAATAGGCGATCTCATCAGCGGTGCAGGCTATGTAAAATCCATCTCGCCGCACAATGGAAAGGAACCCCACGAGATTGAGCATTGGTGCCGAGCGCCTATAAAGTCTGGAGAAGCAAACTGGATGGAAGATGCTGACATTCAAGTGTCAGCTGTCAAAATAAGAAAAAAGAGAAAGGCGTTGCAGGTGTCGCTTTGGGTAGATTGCGAGAGCCCTAGTTTGCAGCACGTAAATAGTAAGTACACATCGACGAAGCAAGAAGGCGAAGGAGAGTGGATATGCATTAATGAAAAGTACAAGATAATAGATGATGAAGGCAAGTGGTGCCTCTGCGATAGCGATGGTACCCCAATCCTCCGCACAGTTGAGCCACACAACGGGGCAGCTCCGACCCACTCCAAGCAGTGGTCATCGAAGGGCCCCGACTTCACGGTGTCGGATAAGTCCATCCATGTTGGGAAGACAACACGGCCTCTCGTGTCGATAGCTTCTCAAGAGTTGCAGA
Source organism: Diplonema japonicum (assembly GCA_964019335.1). Lineage (NCBI taxonomy): Eukaryota > Euglenozoa > Diplonemea > Diplonemida > Diplonemidae > Diplonema > Diplonema japonicum. The sequence goes on from OZ025648.1 coordinate 1,180,563, forward strand.
AGTATACCTTAACCTGTACAATAGAGGCCTACAGCAACATAAACGGGTGCTACATTCGCTCTGGGAAGCACAACCGACAGCCACTGTGGGTTAAAGGCGCAGTTTCTATTTTTTCAGACGCATCTGGACATTGGAAAGTTGGGTCTTACGAGGAGGGCACTGGTGTTCTGAAGTCAGCCGCTAAACACGAATCAGCATTACCTCACACGGTGGCCGAGTGGATGAGGTCGCCACTTGAAGAAAGCGAGACAACATGGGTCGTTCTCGATAAGGACGTCATAAAGATAGAAGAGTAGGCCGCGCAAAGGTTTTTCCAAGCCTCAGTTTGTATATATATGGCTGCAGCAGTGCTCAGAACTTTGTGTTTTGGTTCCAACAGTTCAGTTTTCATAAAGGTACATTGAAAATGGAAATAGAAAGCAAGCGTTTAAGGGAGTTGAAAGCCATCCGTGAAAAGGCTAAAAACGTACTTCGGCGCAGTGAAATAGATGAAGAAAGGGACCTGTACGAGGATATATTGCTGAAGATCAACGAAAAGATTCGAAACGAGAGAAAAAAGGCACAGAGAGTGTCAAAGAAAATAGGACTGGGTGGAACCTCCGGGCATGACAGGGGATGTTGTGGGGTAATGGAAGTGATGCAAAGCCAACATCCCCTTGGGGTTGGCTACGGGGTTGTGTGGAGCCCAACGATGATGAACTTGCAGAAGGTGAGGAAGCCTGTGCTTGATGTAATTGTGAGCCTAACCGCACTTTTCCAAGCAATCGAAACCCAAATGATGAACACCGGTGCAACTGATGGGTACTCAATGACCCAGCCTGCTCCTCATGAGCACGCGAACATGCTGCAAATCCTCGAGTCACTCGGTCACAACCATACACCTAAAGGGACTCTTGAAGTTCTGTGTTTCACAGTACTGCACTTGTTAGGAAACCTCTCAGTGTACCCATCACATCTATCACACCCAAACCCACAGCTGCAGTACTTCATCACCTGCCATGCAGTACGCCTTACGGATACCCAATTGGATATTTTTTCAAAGCATCTCTCTGCGTGTCCTTATGTCACAGGATGTCCTCGCACAACTGCCCCTCACGCAGCAACAGTCCCACTCGGGGACACGCACTTAGCGCAACACCATGTTAGCCCTCGTGAAACTGCAGCTGCATTCATTGATACGGGTTCTCCAGACCCTCCGCAACAACAACCACGTGTACATGTAAAGTCGTCACGGACAGGCGTCACAGAAGGACTGCTGAACAGAGTCGGCAATGCCCTTGACGAATTTGATTTTTAGTTTGAATGTATTTTACTTTTGAAAAAGTCCCTGGTAGTATAGAGGTCATTACCCGGCGGTGAGATGTTGTTTTATCATATTATCTTTATTAAAAGTTCCCAAGAGCATATACCATGGCTGACCAGTTAGTGGACGTTTTGGGCATCAACGCGGTGCAGGCACGCAATCTGCTGGATGCTTCCGGCGGCAATGTATGAGTCAAAGTTAACTACCAAGATAACACAGGTGCAACAAGCTATGAATTTGTATTTGTCATCGCAGTCTTCCCCTCAACCAGGAGCTAGCACAGCAGCGCCTGTTGCGGCACCCGCCCAGGCACCTCCTCCCGCCATGGAGGCACCAGCGGAAGAGGAGGGGGAAGAAGAGTACGCAATTACAGAGCCTGGGAAAACCATCAGGGTGAGGATTGTTGGCCCCAACGGGCAGCATGATATGTCCATTGACGAAGGGATGCCTGTAGGTCTGTTCATGAAGGAGGTGGGGACAAAGACGGAGGTGCCTAGCAACGCTGTCAGGATTCTGATGGGGTTCCCCCCTAAGCCTCTTGACTTGAGTGACAGGAAAAAGACATTGAAAATGCTTGGCGTGCAGTCTGGAGAGAAGCTAACGGTGCAAAAGGGGGAGGCCGGTAGTGTGGTGAAGGGGAACTTGGGAGGCAAGTACATCCCACCAACGGATTCGAAGAACAGCTTCACGAAGCGAGAGATGCCGGGGGACAACAGCTGCTTGTTCCACGCGTGCAACTACGTTCTGAACAACAAGACAAGAGGTTCGCCTGTTGAGATGCGCAACAAGATTGCTGAGATAGTCCTTTCCAACCCTGCTAAGTACACGACAGAGTTCTTAGAGCAGCCGAATGCGTACTATGCAGAGTGGATCAAACAGAAGGACACGTGGGGGGGTGCCATCGAGTTGTCCATTTTGTCGTTTTTGCACCAAACAGAAATTGTTGCACTGGATGTGCAGACGAAGAGATGCTACCAGTACGGCGAAGGCGAAAACTACACCACCAGGTGCTTCATCTTATATTCAGGGAAGCATTATGACGCCATGTCCATGGCAGAGTACGGGGGAGCGCCTGATGCTAATGACAAGGTGCAGTTCTCCACTACTGACGCCAACGTGTTTAAAAAGGCCAGGGACTTCATCGATATGGAACACAAAAGGGCTCTAGCCAACCCCCAGTGAGGCATATTTATTCTTGTCCCTAGCTTCCCTCTTTTTTTAGATCTAGAAGTGTTGCATACAATTGTTTAAAAAAGTATTTTACCGGATTTAAAATAATTCTGAGTGTTATGCCAGAAGACCTTTATTTTATTGCGTTTCTTTTACTCTTGGGTGGCCGAATTTTTTAAAGCATTTGATCTTTCCCATTAAGCTAAGAATCTAAGATCTAAGTGCAATGTACCTCAGGCCTTACAAGATGAGCGACTCGAAGGACATTAGATGGAAGTTGTTTGCCGGTATTTCGGTCATCGGCTTCGTGCTGTTGTTCTTTCTTGGGTATAACTTGGGGAGCTTAAATGAAGAGTCCAGGGCCAGCAGTATTCAAGCCAAGCTGAACAAAGCGCACGAGCTGGCCAAGGGAAGGATGATGAGATGTAAAAAGGCGAACCAGGACTTGAAGAAAGGGATCAGGGCGAAGAACAGTGACCTGCACGTGGTGAATCAGGACCTTGAGGCCCTGCAGATGGAGAACGAAATGTTCGAGGAGACGGAGAAAGACCTGGAAGAAAGCCTTGGTGACTGCAGGACTCTTGTCGTAAAGACACAGAACTCTGAGCAGAACTTGGCCAAGGTATCCAAGAACACAATAATACAAATGACTCATTCAGACTATCGAGGACTACCAGCGTAAGATTGTAGAGCTTGAGCTTCTAGTTGGATCCTCTGACTGTATGCTGCATACACCAACACCAACACCATATCACCACAGCATCGCAAGCAATGGAAGTAAAGGTCATGAAAGGCCAAATTCGTGCGCTGCGTCTAGAGAACGAGGCGCTGAGGATCAGGAAGCTGCAGAGAGACAAGATCATCAGCCGAAAGAAGAAAGAAGTGGAAGAGTGGAACAGGAAGAAGGAAGAGGATTCTAAAAAGAAAGAACTGGAGAACCTGGATGCTGAGATTAAGAAGAGCCAGGAGGTATGTTGGAGTTAAGATCTCGGTACACATTTACACAGGTCCTGGTTAACGAGTTGGAAGACAGGACAACAGAGAAAGAAGAAGAGGACAGAAAGGTAAGAGTGGTCACTAGTGAGGCCAAGGAGGACAGGCGCAGACAGGCGAGATACGAGGAATATGACGACGAGCCAGTTAGAAGAGTGAGATCTAGAGATGACGAGGATGTGGCACCTCCCCCTAGGAGGAGGTACGTGAAAGAGGATGACCGTGAATACAACGGGAAGGAGGAGTCAAAGAGGAGGCACAGGGAAGACGACGACGAGCCGGTCAGGGCAGTCAGGAGAGCAAGAGATTTCGAAGAAGTTCCTAAGAGAAGAATTGCTGAAGACCAGTTTGATGAACTGGAGGAGAAGCCCACGCGCCCCAGAAGGATCCGCTCCGATGTGGAGGAAGAGGCTGACCTGAGGAGGGCTTAGGTGTAAGTGTAATTGAGTGTTTGAAAAAAAACAACAACAGGGGAAGAAAAGAACGGGGGGGAACAAAAGAGAAAAAAAAGCTCAGTCTTCTTAAGTGGCTTTTTGAAAAATGTATGCACCCAAAGCATGCCGCGAGAAGTTGATGGGTTAGCTCCTTTTTCACTTCTTGCCCATCGGTTTTTTTTCTATTTTGCGGTGCAGATCGGATCTGCTGCGGGTTCTTTGTGTTTTTTTCTTCTTTTCAATCTCTATTTGGATTTCAATTTTTGTTTTCCAGTTAGGATAGGGTTGGGGATTGAAAAAATAGAACAATGCAAAAATTCTTCAAGAAGAAGAAATCCGTGAAGCAAACCACTATCGAGGAAGACATGAACGATTGGGAGCTAGTAGACGAGACAGGTGAGTGCACGAACTACACGCTTGACCAGGACAAGACTCCGTACGCCAAGCTGTTCGACCTGCAAGAGAGAGTATCAAGGTCTGACTTTGAGAACTTGAAGCTCTTGGGCAAGGGTGCGAGTGGCGTGGTCCTATTGGTGAAGTACAAGAAGACCGGCCAGCTGTTTGCACTCAAGGTGTTGAGCAAGACGGACGTGTTAAAGAACGGGAGGGCTTCCGATCCGGTGAGGGAGAGGGACATCATGAAGATGGCAAACTTTGATTTCTTGGTAAAGATGCACTACTGCTTCCAGTCTACATCGAAGTTGTTCTTTGTTCTAGACTACATGCCTGGTGGGGACCTGTATGACTACACTGGCACGCTGGAGGGAGGACACTTTGACGAGAAGACAGCAAGGTACTACGCAGCGTGCGTCTACATGGCGCTGCAGCATCTGCACGAGAACGGGATTGTGTACAGAGACTTGAAGCCTGAAAATGTGCTGCTCGACGAGAATGGAAATGCGAAGCTTGCGGATTTCGGGCTTTCTAAGCAACTCTACGATTCTGAAACAGATGAGAACGAGCGGGCAAAGTCATTCGTGGGGACGGCCTTCTACATCGCACCCGAAATCTTATACAAAAAAGCGTATTCCTTCACCGTAGACTGGTGGTCGTTCGGCGTGCTGGTGTTCAACCTGCTGACGGGCGAGAATCCATTCTACGGAGATTCTGTGAATGAGATCTTCACTGCTATCTTAAAAGAGGAACCTGTTGTGCGCTCCTGTTACAAGGTCTCCGACAGCGCTAGGGACCTGATCAGAGGCCTGCTCACCAAGGATGAGACCAAGCGTTTCGCAGGACCGGAAGTGAAAAAGCACGCGTGGTTCGCAGGGTTCGACTGGGACAGCTTGGGGAAGAAGCGTGCTCCCAAGTGGGCGCCTCCTGAGGATATGATCACCACGGAGCTGGCAAAGGATCTGCACGGGAAGACGATGCAAGGCGACTCTTTCTCCATGGGCAAGTCCTTGTCAGAGATGCAGCAAAAGATGTTCGAGAACTTCACGTTGGACAACACGGCGGATGAGCCGGCGATGAAATGAAACCACTGCAGGTATTGCGTGGGACAGTCATCTGAAGCCTCGTTTTGATCTCATTTCTCAATCCCCGGCCCCTTCCTTTCTTTTATGTGTTGTGTTAACGTGCCAGCTGAAGAGAGCGCCCCATCTATGAGTGTCTTGTACGCGGTCTCACGGGGTCGTGGGATGCTTGTTACGAAGTACGGGAAAAAATAAGAATGGTTCCTCCACCTTCCCCGCCCCTTTATATACCTCGCCCTCCACCTTTCCTGCGAAGTACACGCAACTCCCAGCCACCAGTGTCGAATGATGAATTAGAGACGCACATCGGTACTTCAAATGTTTTCCTGATTCTTTTTGTTTTATTTTGGCGGGGTTGCTGATCATGAAGGAGGAATTGTGTACCTTTACGTGTGCTCAGAAAACTATTTGCAGCAGCACCTCAGGACGATCTGATTTTAGTGGATTGTGTTTGACTGCGTGTTAAGCTGAATCCTCCGCGGTGTATGTAGTCTTGCGCGTAGAAAAATAATTTCTTGCTGGTGGGTTGTTGCTATCACTTCTCATCATGGTGGTTTCTTCTTCTTCTTTTTCCTCTTTTTTTTTTTATATCTCCAATTTCACCCTTCTTGGTCTTTCCTGCATTCTGTTCGGTTTCTATTGTTTCTTCGAATGCCACCGATGAGAGTCACATGCTGCCACAGGTTCCAAAAGAAAACATGCAACTCGAAGCTTCAACGGAAATTCAGCCGGCAAGCTCTTCAGTTATTCTTGCACTACTTTTAGTAAATGCGTTGACAATTGAGAGCTCTCAGGTGCTGAACAGGCCATCCAATGGTACGCATGATGTGTTCGAAGAAAATGCTTGGGCGTCCTTTTCCGAGACTCAAATTAACATGAGAACTGAAAAAGCCAAGAGGCCCGCGGAAATGCAGAAACCGAAGAGGGACACCTCAAAACCCACGAAATTAGAAATCCAGGCCGTCAGGAGCAAATATGCTTGCAGACCCAAAGCTGCAGGTAATGCCTTCCAGCGTGCGAGGCTGGCCGACTAGAAAAAAAAAGAAGCAAAAAAAAAAAGAAAAAGAGTTTCACCTCGCAATGATATCCCCGTCCTTTACCCTAACCTTTTGTTGGCGTGTGGGTTTCTTTAACTCCCTTCTTGCTCTGTTCTTATCTAATTGACGTCACTCATGATAAGCTACGAATTCTTTACTTCCTCCTCCCTAAATAATTTTTTCATTTGCGGTCAAATATCGCAACCTCGACTTTTCACATGTTTCGAATAAACCTCTTTCAGATAAAACAACTATGAAAGAAAAAAGGATGTCCGCGTAGCAGTGTTGCTAGGTGTGCTTGCGTGGACGGAGGCGTGTCTAATCTTGGTTACCCCCGGCTAGGGTTGAGTTGTACACCGCACGCATTAAGGACACAACGCGGAACGCAGAAGAAGCTACTACTCGGCCGAGGAGCACCCCCTGTAATCAAGTAGACTGCTCCTGCAAACCCGCAAATTTAAAAAAAAAAAAAGGGAAGGGAAGGGAAGGGACCCCCCCCCCCCCTGTCCTACAGCAACCCGCCCCCTAAAAGAAAAAAATAGGCGGCAGGCAGTCGAACGCTGCGTGTGTGGTGTTGCTGTGTGGGTTGTCGGTGCTGTGCTGCTGCTGTGCGCGCTGTCTGGTGTTTCTCTCCCTCCTCCCGCCCCCAAGTCCCGGCGCTCAGCTCCACTAGCGTCTCACAAACCCACGGGGGACAAAATCCAACTCACAGCCTTCACGTGGCGTCCCCTGTAAGTAAGCTTCGGCTGAAACTAATGTGAGAGGTACCCAAGCTGTGGTGTGTGTGTGTGTGTGAACCTTGCCGGGGCTAGATTTAGAGCGGGCCCTGTTACCCATTCGCCCTGTCCTTGGTAAGCCTTGATGGTCGGAGGGGGTAAGGTAGCTGGTGTGTGCGTGGTTCCCCCCTGTGCTGTGTATCTGCTTTCGTTGTGACCGTTGCTGAATACGAAGTAGAAAAAAAAAAGTAAACAAAACAAAAAAAAGAAAGCAACAACAAAAAAATGAAAAGGTTCTTTAGGGAAGGGGAAAAAAAAAAAAAAAAAAAAAAAAAAAAAAAAAAAAAAGGAAAAGAAAGAGAAGAAAGCAATTGATTGTCTGCTTCTCTTCTCCCTCTCTATTTTTACTTTTATTTTTATTTATTTTTAATTTTATTTTATTCAAAGGGTGCCCCAACCGGCTTCCTTTCAATCATCGAGCTTATTTTCATTTTTATTTTTAATTTTAGTTTAAATTGTGTTTTATTTTTAGTTTTATTTTTAATTTTTTTTTTTTTTTTTTTTTTTTTTTTTCTTTCTTTTTTTTTTTTTTTTTTTTTTTTTTTTTTTTTTTTTTTTTTTTTCTTTTTTTTTTTTTTTTTTTTTTTTTTTTTCTTTTTTTTTTTTTTTCCGCACCCAAAAGGGGTGCCAAAATGGGGCTGGACGGACGCAGATGCCTACAGGGGGTTTTTGTAAGTTTGAAAACCGAAAATTCCGGATGCAAATTTGGCTCCGCGGTGTTCTTGGTGTTCAGGCTCCCTGTCTGCCAGGGCTGGCCCACCATGGCTGTTTTCACCGCCTTCCTTGGGGCCGTAGGTCTTTTGTTATTTCCCTAAACTCCTTCTCCTTGGCTTTTTTTTTTCTTGGCGTCCGCCGTAAAATTGGTGATATTTTGATAAACAAGAGAGGTATGTATGGGGGAAAAAGTGCATGCTCAGTGTTGGGGGGGGTCCGGAATAGTGGTTTTATCCGCCTCTTTTCACCCATGGGACGGAAAAGCCCCCGCCTTGCCGATCGCGATGGAAGACACGGTTTATGGTTCCCATGCCCCCCACCGGATCGTCTTCTACTCCTCTTTTCACTTTTTTTATTTTTTTACTAGTAAATTAAAACTTCTCTAACAAGGCGGGAGAAAAAAAAAAATCTGGCATGCACAAAAAAGTGGTGATAAAGATTCGAGTTCGTGAATCACTTATCGATAGAGGAGAAAAAGGTCTCTTTCTTCTCTTTAATTTTTCTCTTTTTCAAACCTCCTTTGATGATAAAATAAAAATTTAAAATTTGGTTGCCGTTCTCTTTCCTTGTTTTTCCTTTTATTTTCTCGGCGAACCTGATGCAAAATATAATAAACTAGGGAGGAATGAATCTTTTCTTTTCTTTTCTTTTTTTTTTTCGAGGGGGGGTAGGGTTGGGAGAAAGAAAATAAAGAAAAGAAAAATAAAAAGAAAATAAAAGATATATGAATTGAAGGGAGTCTTTGTGAGACGCCCTCTCGTCCTCTTCGTCTTCCTGCACCTTTCCCCTTTCTGCAGCGGTTTCTCCTCCGTTGGTGGTCTTGCCGTCCTTCCCCAGCCCGGCCTGAAAAAAAGAAAAAATTTGGGAAGGCTTCCATAGGTCACCAGCTATGGAAGCCCGCCTGATAAACCCACCCGTCAGCGAACAAGCTGTAGAAGGAAAACTTCTAGTTAAACCATAAGATAAAAAATAAAAAAGAATCAACTCAAAACCATCAGCAAACAAGCTGTAGAAGGAAAACTCCTAGTTAAACCAAAAAGAAAAGAAACGGAACCCAACAGCAAACATGTTTTAACAAAGGAACTTCAGGGGGAAAACTCCCGGTCCCCTTTTTTTTTTCTTTTGCTAACTTTCTTTTTTTTTTTTTTTCCCCTTTGTCCTTTTGTTGTAATGGAAAAAAAACAAAAAAAAAAAAAAAAAAAAAAAAAAAAAAAAAGAAAAAAAAAAAAAAAAGAGGAACTGGCCGTTGTTTGTACGTGCCGGGTAAAACCTGGAGAAGTTTGTCAACCCGAAACACGTTGCCAACGTTCCCCTTTTGTTTAGACAAGTCAAAGACTCGTTCTTGCAAAAAAAAAAAAAAAAAAAAAAAAAAAAAAAAAAAAAAAAGGGGGGGGAATTCTAAAGAGGGCTTCCCTCAGGAACCCTTAATGTTGGCTGCTCAAGCCCTGGGCCCTTGCGAGCCCAGGGGGGTGGATCGACCACCCTGGGGCCCCCTCACATCTCGTTGGACAGGGCCCTTCCCGACCTTAGCGGTGCGTTGGGCCGACTGGGTCTCGTGGGAAGATACCCTTTTTCTGGCGACCTTTTCCCCGCCCTCTACCCGGACATCGGGGTTGGAGGTTTCTGGGGTACTGACCTCCGGAGAGAGGCGCCCCCCGCCTTCAGCCCCCAGCACGGGAGACTGCGACGGACGAGCGGGCGAAGGCTCTCTGTCCATACCGGAGGAGGCCGAATGTGCCTCCATCCCGTCCGACTCGCACAGGTCCGCGGCCATGGACACCACGGGCGCCTCCGGGAACCTCGCCTCTGGAGAGTAGAGCCCTGCACCGCTCGCCCCCGGAATGGGAGATTGCGCCGTTTCGCCTTCCTCCTGCGGCGGCCTGCTACCCACGGCCAAGGGGGTCAGGGAAGGGGGCGGAACCGCTCCGAACAGCACGCGCATGCCAGCGGCCAGGCTCGACTCTCTTACGTCCAGCTGGCCGCGACCCTTCTTCACTTTTGGGGTCCGCTGGGCGGACTGAGCCTCATTCGAGGGCACCCTCTTCCTCGCCAGACCCCTGTTCCCACTGACCTCCGGCGAATCAATCTCGAGGGGCTCGGGCGCGGTCCCGTCCGCCACCGCCGCTCCCGTCTGGATGGGGGGCTCATTAGCTTCACCCTCCGCCTGGGCAGGGGGCTCCCCTCCTTCCTCCTGGATGTGGGACTCATCACCCTCCGACTGAGTAGGGGATTCGCTATCCTCCACCTGGATGCTGGATCCACTGCCCTCCGTCTGAGTGGGGGACTCACCCACCTCCGCCTGGGTGGGGGACCCAGCCTCCTCCTCCTGGGCGGGGAGCTCCCGGACATGGGACTCACCACCCTCCGCCTGGATAGGGGGTTCGACGCCTTCCGACTGGATGGGGGACTCCTCCTCCCCGTCCGCCTCGAAGAGAACCCGCGCCACGTAAACTTCGTCTGACTCTAGTTGGACTGGGAACCAGGGGCGGACCGCAGGCCCCCTGACGTCCAGCAGCGCTGGGTGCCTCTGTACCTTGGGATCCCTCTGGGCGGACAGGGCCTCGTTGGACGGGACCCTCTTCCTCACCAGGCTTTCCCCGATGGCTCCCACAAGCGTCACGGACGGTGTGTTCCCCGTGCTCCTGGCCTCCGGAGAGCCTGACTCACGGTCTCCCCCAAGCCTTGCCCTGTCCCCCTCCGACGAAGGGGGGCCTCGGGCAGCCCCTTCCAACACCGCCGCCACAATGGGGGAGTCGCACCCTCCTCCGAGCACCGACTGGGAGGCCCTTGGGGTTAGCACCGCCGCTCCCTGTGAGGGTTGTGTCGTCCCCAGGCCGCTTTCTC